>JH153573.1:206102-224282 GCA_000226015.1 Mnemiopsis leidyi | reverse complement strand
GGGTAGGTAGGTAGGTAAATTTCATGGTGTCTGGTGTAACAGATGCAAACATGCGTTAAACTCCGCAAGACGTTAGTTACCACGTGAACGCAGCTTTCGGGGCTAGAAAGCTTGCTCCTACGCAAAGTTATTTGCTTAAGAAATTTCTGGTCCAACACATGCAATTGCGCGTGGCTACTTACACCGCATTTGCAGCTCAACTGACCAACATATCACGGAGACGGTAGATCTTTGTAAAACAAGAACTGTCGGCAAATAGGTGTGCATAATGATAAACGTGAAAGGGGTCGGATGCTAAAATTGTCGTTTAGCCGAAAACGAACAAAAGGTGCGGACAGCTAAAAACTTTTATGGTTCACTGTCAACTGTCAAGATGCAATAGTTTATATACAAATTAATAAAAGATAATTCAGACAATTAATGTTAAGTTAGGAACTATAGTCGTACCGAAGAATACTGAACTCGTAACAAGTACGAACGGCACTACAGTCTGGAAAGTTTAATTTTGCGCGCAAAGTAAAACACTCAACATGATGAACTGAATAAATGAAGGTCAAATGCGCCCATGTGCAGAATTCAACGCGCACTGAGTCCTGCACGAGTTCCGCGCCAATATATCTGCACGATTTTATTATTCCTTCGCCTTTGGTTCGTGTTGCGTGCAAGTATAGTAAGTTGCTGGCCTTCCGTCGTATAACATATTATGACAAAACATCAACGCTTAATATTTTAGACCTTAAGTAATGATCAGCTGTTACTAATGAAGTTGTAATTGTTATCACGAACTGCTTTGTTAAAATACATAACTGCACCGCGTCGATAAAGTTATCTTAGTCCTGGTTGTAAACAGGTCCTTAAATCTTTACAGCTGACATTTCATTTATCACATTATTATTAGTTACGATAAAATTGGTCATTTTTTCAGCCGATATTATCACAGAAACCGCTTTTTAATGTCTCACGCGGAATTTGAGGCGGATATTGTAGAGATTAAACGGTGCGGCATTCTTAATCTTTGAGGTGCAATTGTCGGGTATAACCGCGACATGACAGATATGTCAGTATATTTTATATCTTTAACACGGTCACAATTGTTTTTAGCACAGGTTAATCTTTTATCCGCATAGTAGTTGCTGTACAATTGAAGAGATGAAAATCTAGCGTCCGCCTGAGACCTAACCAAGCGGGCGCAATTCTTGTTCAGAATGAATTACTTTTAAAGCCCATTTTTATGTTTCTGGGCCGAAATGAGGGAAAGCATAAAATTAGCCTATAAATGTATAAAATTAAATTATTTTGCTAAGTCTAATGTAAAGTCAGACTTTTTCTGCAAACATTTTCAATGCCTTCAAACAATGATAGATAAAGAAAAACTCTAGTTGCAGATGCAGGGAGTTTAAAAATTTTTGTATACATTTTGTATCATCTCCCTTAAATGTATTTAATTTGTAGTGTTAATATATGATAAACGGTCCTGCTCGTGAGCTGAAAGTTCTCGATGCAAGTTGAGGTTTTACCGATAGTGTTATTTGTATCTTTGGGATGGATTTGAAAATTGTATACCAAGATTATAATTATTAATTATCAGGCCTAATTATCAGGCACTACTCAATATGATGTATTACGTTTTTCACTCTTTTCTTTCTCCGACCTTTACCCGAGTACTTCTCAGAAAATGTGGAAACTCACTCCAAGTTCTGTACGTACACAAGAGCACTACTGGAAGTTCTATTTGGAGTATCGACTGATAAGGCAGCTAATGAACCATCTCTGATGAACAAGATGACTAAAGTCGACATCGTCTCGAAAACTCCTATAACTTTCAACAAGGATGAGATTTATCATTTACTGCATTCAAGTTTATTAGAGTGAGTTTAATATTATTAATAAACATTGAAATTGCTAATTTTTCGCTGATAGTTTAAGTCCGTTCTCATAATTACACTTAAAATTCCTCAAACTTGGACTTTATGCAAATTCAACTCCAGAAAGTCATAGATTACATAAATTGAAGCTATTTATTGGATATATGATGTATATTTGATTTTACCTTGTCAGAAATACTGGTACATCAAAATTTAATTTCTCTCCTTTTACTTATGGTTCCCAGCAACAATCTCTGAAAGTTTCTTGTCATCTTGGCGATTCCATTCATCCACGATGATTAGATCCAAACTTATTAGCTCATTATGCCCAGAAACCAGGTTTAAAATGTTCTGGAACAATATTGCACTGAAATAAACAAAAATCATCATACGACACACAGGAGTAGGTTTCATTTCTCATTCAATTTATTGAAGAACCAATTTTATGGTCCAAGAGATTTGGGACCAACTTTAAAGCTAAAATTTTTCGACAATTTTGAGCTGCTAACTTATAGAGTCTATCATAAGGGTATCAGAACATCAGTTATTCGTAAGTCAGTGCATTGGAGCTTTAAAGCCAGTACCGGCTAAGACACCTGAACATATTGCCCTAGATGCGTGCTGTGAAATTTGATAAGCAACCAATCTAGTGCATGATAGGACACATAAAACAAGTAATATCTCCTCCAGATGTGGACTGAAAAGTACCGCAAATGCTCTGGTAGACGAGGTGAAACAGAAGCTTGGCAAGGACCTGGCCATCTACCCAGTTAAATCCGAGCCCCAGCTCCCTAGCACAACTCATCTCATGTCTCCCATAACTCCTTGTAAAAAACTTGTTATCCGCAACGCTCGATCTCGTGTCGCAAGCGGATGTGATCCTGACGTTTCCCCTGCTAACCTCCTTTCTCCCTCCGCAATAAGATCTACCACTTCCAAGGTTAGTAATACTGTTATATATTATTTATCTATTCCAAGAATGGAGTGAATGGAATTTTTAAGGGTTAAGTTATTGTCGGAATTTTGTATGGACGACTCCAAAATAGACTGTCAATGAAATCTTGCAGGTTCCTCAGAAGTCCTTTGGAGTTAAAGACCACATGGAAGCTCTGGAAGCTAGAACTAGCCAGATGTACCATCCTCCCTCCCTCAATGATCTGGTCTACAACTTCATGAGAGATCAACACATGATGGTTAGATGGTATTTATTTAGGTTGAAGAGCAGTATGGCAGTATTCGATATTCAGCTTGAATTCAGTCTCCTAGACAAGATAGGTTTCGGACAATCTTAAATAGCGGCTGCGACGTATCGTTCTGGAAATGCATTTAGATGATCTAGGTACTGACAATTTAATTTAATCAAAAAATTAAATGTTAGCCACGCGTTCGTGGTGACATTTGAGCGGCCATCAAGTGACTGAATTTTTCCCAGATAAGTAATTAGGCAATTTAGGATGATCCAGTTGCAAGAGAAATTGCAGCTCCGTAGAAAAAAGGCTAAGAAATGTAATATCATCTTTTCGTTCGACTTCATGTCCAACAATTTCAAATTTCCCAAGTCCCGACTCATGATTCTTGTCGGATAAGACATAATAAAAGAGTCGTAAAAGTGAATGCAGTTTTCATTTTTATTTTTCAAACTCCCAGCAAACACAGATCTAATTAGCCTAATCAGAATTAGGATAAGGTGGCCATATCATAGAATAAGTTAAGAGGGCACATATAATATGAACCAGGAAGTTAGGTAAGGCGAGGCCGAGGTCTAGTACATCTGTAGTACCAGTACATCTGTAAATGCTACGCCAATGACCTTCAACGGCCGATAATTGATTAACTTATCGGTCTAAACTTATCACAAGAATTTCTTAAAGCTTGCACAGCACCTCAACAGAACGCTCAATCTCACCACATGAATTTTACTCAGATCTTAACTAACACACCTCTATTTCAGTGTGAACATCCCATGTCTATTGTTCCCAAGTTTTCCCTATTCCGAGAACACAAATGTCCGGATCCGCAACCCCAACTCTACGAAGCTCCAGTCAATGTTGTGGTCCGACACCAACAGAGACTTTATGGGGTGCCTTACGGAGGTATGGATTTCACACTATAAACTTGACATTCTTTAAATTTTTAAAGGTTTAAACATGAGTATGACTGAATAAGGTTGATCAATACTAGAAAAAGATGTGATTTTACTAAACAATAGTAATAACAATAACAGCAACAATGGATATCATTAACCTCCAGCCGACTGCAAACCTTAACATATGTACTCGTTATTTTCAAGTGTAAGTCATAAAATGTATTCGAAAGCTTTAATTCGTCTAATTACTAAACGTGACAACTTGATCTGAAAGTTTGATCAATGGTGCTAAAATCAACTTAAACTGCAACTACATGTATACTACATGGTATAGGTGGTTAAAACTCTGCAAATTATCAAAATTAGTAATGAGACTACGGTAGATATTCATGATTATAACTCAAAATCGGAAATTTTATTCGTGATTTCATTAACTTTGTAAAATTCTCGCACCCTGTTGTCCCAATATCCTCTACTTTCGCCCTCTTCAACGTTTTCTTTGAGCTGCTCATAACCCGAAAAACTGAAAATATTCTCCAAAAACTTAAACTTGGACCCAAAGTTGCACGTGTTGACATAGAGCTGACAAGAGTTGATGTTACGTGTAGCAGTCAATCCCGTTACCAGATGAGCAGGAGTAGCTCCGCTAACGACCTTCTGCGGAGGAGTGACTTCCCCGGCCAGCCGGAAGTTACTCTCTCCCTCCCTCAAAGTAAATCTCTCGTAAAGAACCTCCGAGATTCCTCGTACGTTCCTCTTCCGGATTGTCGGGACCAGAGCAGCGTTTTCCCGAATAACCTGGGCTGTGTCTTCCGCACTGAGCGCACTTGCCAAGTCCAGGATGTCGGTGGGGACGATCTGTTTGCCGCTCAATTTGGGGTTGGTCGGGCAGTATGGTGGACAGTTCGCTCCGTCGTGTCGTCTTATCGTGCCCGGTAGTCGGCGGGTCGGCAGGTAGACCACGTCTCTCGCATCTGCCATGATCACTTTGAACGCTCCGGGGCGAGTGACACCCAACTTCTCCGTTATTGCTAGAAACTTCTTCGCTGTTTTCACGGCATCTTTGTCGTAGTCGATGAGGTTGATAGAAGCCCCCGTCTCTATGTGGAGGATGATCCCAGTGAGAGGAAACCCTGCGCCTACAAAAGTGAAGGTTTTGTCCGCCAGGTTTCTGTATCCGAACAACTCGGGGAAAGATGATATAAATTGCTCGATCAAGGGCGATTGGGCGGCCAGTTTTGAGGCCGCACGTAGGATCGGGTTGTTCTTTAGGAGCTCCGAAGTTGAGGAGAAGTGATATGTAGCAGCAGAGTTCTGGAGTATGGCAGGGACCCGGAGTAGCTGAAGTTCAGCTACAACTAGTTCGGAGTAGTTGAGGAAGTAAAGAAAGGGTAGATCTGTGTAAACTTCCGGGTGCTGTTGTTTTAGAGATCGAGGTAGGTGCACCACCAGCGTTTCTAATAGGGAGAGTGGGGTGATGCTGATCTCCCTCTCCCTTGCCTTGCTTCTCACCATATCCAGGTGGAGGTCCGGGTAATCCTCAGCTATCCTGAAAATGAGGTGTAAAGCCTCCTGCTCCATAGCCTCCTCCCCGTAGATAGCCGTGTTCCGCAGCAGATTGACATTCTCCTCCGCCTGGTTGAACAAGGCGGACATCACGCTCTTCAACTTCTCAGGCGAGTAAGCAACCAAGGTGAGCTCTACCGCCGCACTAAGGCACTTATTTATGAGCTGGCATGGCGCCAGGGCGTACTTGGCTGACCGCTCTGCTTTCGAATCGTCGTCCCAAAATACTGGCTCGTCCCCCTTTCGTCCCGTGTTTTCCCACATCCTGTAGGAGCATAACAGTTCCCAGCGGGGACGAAGTAAGTTGGCAAGTTCGGTAAACTCTTGTAAAATGCTCTCCACTGACCTTTCCTCCGTTGATATGTTTTCCCGGTCCAAGATTTCTCGAGCTGATTTCATGGGGTTTTCCTCCGCTTCCGCTCTGGGATCATCACTAACGGGCAACCTCATGTTCACTACCTTTGTGCGAAATGAGTGGTTACTCTTAAAATAACACTTCAGCTAAATTAACCAATTTCAGATTGAGAATATGGTGTCATTGTCGTTTTTCTAGGGGGCTTGTCAGAAACCCGTCATAATCATTAATCACTAATTTGTCACGCCGACCAGTTGGACGAACTGCAGCCTGAGACAGAAAACTTTCATCCTGGTGCAGGACATCCTGGTACAGGACCTCCCGAATTTCATCTAGATTTAAACCAGTATGGGCTTGCTGCACCAATCGGGGCAATGATGAAGTGATTTAGACCGCCAGATGAGATCGCCAGATGAAGCTTCGATTGATATCCAAAATAGGTTTATCATTTTCAACTTCTGAAGCAGTTAATGATACAAATTGTTCGGGTACAAAGACCACTTAGAAAAACAAGTCCCTCTTGCTTCAAAATGTTGATACAAATACTTAGTGTGAATTTACAGTCTTAAACCCTTATAAGGTAGTACTGCGAGCAATTTAGCTCAGTGCGCCTTAGGAATGTTCTCAAAGTTCCAATCATGGAAACAGTGTCGTTATCGCATTGAGAAGAACTCTTATACGTCTTCTTATAAAGAAATACCTTTAAATTTGTGTAAAGATCGCGTATAATAAGCGTTTGACCAAAAACTATAGAATTTGTTAAACTAATAGTAAACTTAGAGTAACAACACTTCGGTATTTAAGCATGAACAAAAGGATTTTTCAAATTTTCAATGATAAAGCCTATCGTTAAAGGCAATAGGCACCAGTGCAGGTATAAACCTCTCTTTGAATGGCGTGAAGTAAGTACGTGTTGCACATAAAATTGTGCCTAGATTGACAAATTTTGTCTCCGCCGTAATCCAAAATGTTACCTGATGACCAAACTAAATACCAAACAAGGAATCTACTCAAGCGAAGATTTTTGTCAAACTGGATGTAATCATTGTCACTTTCTGACTTGTTATTAAATTTCACTTCCATTAAGTCCCTTGTTCAAGTGGGCAGTGCGCAATTAAATTAATAAATTCTGAACCCCTCCCCCTTGTCCAGGTCGTAATGGGCGTTACCGAGACTACAAGTACATATTCAGCAAGTTCAAACCGTACTACACTCTGAGGATGGACAACAGGAATGCTGAGGAATGGGAGAATGTCAACTACACCAGCTGTCTAACCTTCTCGGATTATATAGTGGCCGGGTGCAACAACGGTCATATCAAGGTTTCACTTTTTGAGTATAGTTTGGTGCTTAGTTAAAATTCTACTTTAGGCTTGACTACATTATAAGGTATTATAAAATGTTGGCAAACAAATATGTGAACCTTAACTCAGGTAATTCCAGGTTGGGATTCCCAGCTGGGGAAATCAAAATTTTAGGAACGACCACAATAAAGAGAATGTAGCTGCACGTTTAACAGTAATCGGCAAACATAGTTACTATAGTTACCAAACACAGTTACTATAGTTACCAAACATAGTTACTATAGTTACTATAAGCTGAGATAATACCTACGCCGTGTTTAGCTATTCAGAGTTTTGTTACCCTTCACCATGCTGTATATTGCAAAAAGTGCTCTCAGCAATAACTATGTCCGGGAAGAGACCGAAAGTACCTGTATGTGGGTGTCCTAACGTTGCCTGTTTTCCAGATATACAAAATGGCAGAACATCCTTCCTAACATTTCCTGTTTTCCAGGTGTACAAGATGACAGAACATCCCCCCTACTTCTGTGTACAAAACACGGAGAGTGCCGAATGTGAACCTATAACTTCTCTGGTCCTCTCCCAGTCCTCCAAGATGATGGTATCTAGCTCGACCGGGGTACGTTTCAAATGTACACACCGTACGTCAGAATACTGTAACTAAAAATATGTTTCAGGACGGAAAATACGGCAAATTCTTAGAAAATTGTTAAGATAAAGTTAAGAATGCGAGTTCGACGATAGTTTGCACGTGGAGTTCTCAAAACTTACAGGATTCCCTTCCTCGGCCTTTTCCCTTCCATTTAATAAGTTAATTCTCAGAGAAATATGGAGGTTTTGAATGTGCAGGGTACAAGTGATTTCTTAAACAATCGATAAACGGATAAAAGCGCCAGAATGCGGCATGCCGAGTTCATGTGCAGCATCCCGCATAATGGTGCAGGATGAGTTTTCTTTAATCAGCCTTAATTAGATAACCTTCACTTATTGGCGCTCCTTCATTCCTGAATTAGGTTACAAAATATATGAACTTGCGTAGGGTGGCACAAAATCTTCCAATCATCGCTGTCGATCATGTGCACTCGTCTGGTCGAAATACAGCGCATGCTGACAATATTCCATTTCCTGACTTTCATCAGAAGATTTAGAAAATTCTGGAAGCGGATGCTTAGTCCAAGACGTCTACCAAACGGTTTAGAGGCTGTGGGATATTTTTAAACCATCATATGTAACACCTTTACAATTTCTTAAATTTCTCACTGCCGGCTGCAGACGCGTTCGGTACGTGGATTGGTATTAGATAAGAATTTGAAATGTTTTTTAACTTTTACATACTTCCGCCGTTTAGGTTTATAGAAAAGACGAATAAACAAGATCTCCTGGTATATTTATCTATATATACAGGATGGTGTTGTTGTCAAATTTGCTCTAATCATCCTCTCTTAGTCACCAAGAAGGAATCCTGAAAATATCATCAAAAATGATGTTTAGAATCCAACTTATGACCCTTTTAGATACAAGCTCACCAATTCTTTTTCTTCTAATTACAAAATCGGTCATATCTAAGGTTCTGAACAACATTTTGGATGAAATTTTAGGATTCCTTATTGGTGACTTAGAGATGATGCATACCAATTTTCAGGATGATTAGAGCAAATTTGACGATATTGAAATTTTAGCGTACTTTTGCGCACATTTGTGCATCATACTAAAATGGCCTATCGCATCATTTCAAAAACTGTTATAGATCATCTCATAGGAACAACGAACAGATTCTTAAAGTTTCATCAAAAAACATGCACCGGAAGTAAAGTTATGAGCAATTTTCAGTTCCATGTAAGGAGGTATCCAAATTTAAAAACCACCCTGTACAACCATACATGAACACAGAACTGCGTGATTGCACCATATCTGCAAGAGCGGTGGGGGCGAGATATAAACCAGCCGAAAATGAAGGGTCAAGTAATGAACGTTTCATGGCGGCAACTGTAACGTAGTGCAACCGTAAAACTAGACAAGAAATCAGGTTATCTAAATTATCCCGACGCCAGTCATGCTAAAGAAAGTTTTGAGGAATTAAACAACATGTTGTGTGTGCCGGGCGAGCTTGATCATAATAAGGTATTTTAATATTGTGCCGACTATGGACACCACGCAAAGATGACAGTAATTAACGAGGATCTGAAAAGTATCAACTGAAATGTTGGGGGTGAGTGAAATTCTTTGGGAGAATAAGTGTAACAGTACCTTGATAAGGTAACATCATGAGAATATCTAATTTAGCTAAATCAGTTCAACTTTAGGGTCACGTCTGTGGCATTGCTATTTCTCATGTAGTCTATCTGAAAATGAATAAAAGATACTGTTACAAGCATGGTTTGACGACGGTACGTTATCTGCCTACAATTTAAATAGAAATCGTCAAGATTGTTTCAATGTGTAAAGTGTTTGACGATTGATAAGTTGTAGCGTTATTCGACCGGAACGCACAAGACCGGAACGCACAAGAAGGAGCTTAATGAAGTAGTTCTCCTGCGTCATCGGAGTGGAACCAAATAGCGATCGTTAGAGAAACTAATTCGATTTTATTGAACTGCAACTGCAGCCGACGCTGCATCTGCAGTTCAAACTGTAGTCGTAACGAAATCTTTTTGTTCCATATGACAAACGGATAGAGTTCAGAAAATAGTGGGGGTACTGAGGTAGTAACATTGTCAACAGTATTTATGGTGCACATTAAAGGGAGGAACAAAGGACAGGGAGAAACTATACACAGAGTCACGTCCTACAGCAGTCTGCAGTGCAGCTGTACGTGCAGCGAGCACTACAAATGATTCAAAACTGTAACTATAGACTTTAGATAAGAATGTGAGGGATAGCAGTAGCTATAGTTGCTGTCTAAGTCACGTGTTTCCACAGGAGGGTGACGTGGACCGACCCAACAACTGTTGTACGATTTGGGGTATTCGAGATCCGGGCAGCTGCACAGAAGCGGGAAACAGTAAAGATTTACTTGAACAGAGACACAACATTCAGGGTGTAGACCATGCTGTGTTCAGGTAATGTTCTGGGTATTGACCATGTTGTGTTCAGGTACTGTTCAGGGTGTAGACCATGTTGTGTTCAGGTACTGTTCAGGGTGTAGACCATGTTGTGTTCAGGTAATGTTCACTGTTCAGGGTATTGACCATGCTAGGAAGGTTTTGGTTAGTAAAATTATGCACCTTACACATCATTGTAGCGCGGCTCTACTTTTCTATTTCAGCTACCTATCAGACGACAAACTGCTGTGTACTATGCCGGAACACAAGTCTTCTATAGTGGACTGTTACACTGGCAGGACAGTCACCGTCCTCGCGAATCCTCCCGGGTATTTACATCTTCTTCCTGAGAGCACTTGGTCTTCTTTGTGTTACCAATATCTTGAACTAATTAAATCCTTCGTTTTACAATTCTTAAACAAACGTTTCCAGGTCGAACGGGTACTACAAGAACCATGCAGTGTTTAACTTCACTGACGATCTAGTCCTGAACGACGGAGTGTTGTGGGACTACCGCACTCCCACCGCCATCCATAAGTTCGACAAGTTCAACAACTTTGTCAGCGGCGTTTTCGCACCTTCTGGTTTGTTTCAGTTAGTTTTTACTTAGAATTGAAGATTGAAAAAATTGAAGATCATATGTTTTTTACTGCAGCGTATATACTAAGACTCTCAAATTAGTCTCAGCTCAGAAAACTGAATATACCGATACGTCCTCACCTCAATGCGTTAGTATAGTGCTGTGAAATCTGAAAAGTATGCAAGCTTCATTTTTTACAGATGACATAGTTTGGATCACATCAAAACTGTTCTTTTGTCTAGGGATTGACATTATAATCAACACTGAAGTTTGGGACATGCGAACTTTTAAACTCCTCAACACGATTAATTCCTTGGACAACTGTCTACTGAAATACAATCACTCCAAGGATGTCATGTATGGACGTGAGTATTTCGAATGATATGATTCTTAGAGAACCAATTTATTTCCAACCTCTAAAATTTGCTGAGGCTGTGTCAGTATTACGTTACAGTTGCAGTGAACATGCACTAAAATTAACCTAACTAAGCTATACATCTATCTTCCGATGATGTCGATCGCTTTTATTTACAGTTGCAGCAAAGTTTGTTGCCTATTAAATGAAACAAAAATTCCGACAGTGTCGCACGTGAAGCAGGAAATTCTGGACCACGAGATCAGCCCCTCCTACAAACACGTGATGGGACCCTTTGAGAGCACCTTCAAGACGTTCGCCGCTAACGGGGGCTACCCGTCCCTCGGTAGTTACGACGTGGGCAAGCAGATAGTAGACCTGAACTTCTGCAGGTTCGTTAGTCGTCCTACTCCTTCCTAGTTACTTATTGTTTTTACTTCGTGTTACTACTCCTTCCTAGTTACTTTACTTTGTGTTACTACTCCTTCCTAGTTACTTATTGTTTTTACTTCGTGTTACTTAGCACGACGCTTTATTCTATCTCTTGAAGAACTTATGATCTTGCAGGAGAGACCGGTTACTTGTAACCGTGGAGTCGACTAACGAAGAGTTTACACAACTCTGGTCGGGTGGATCTGTCGTCAAACTTTACCTTGTAAGTATCATGACGTAACAACTAGTATGAGTTAAATTCATGACGTTACAATGATTTGAGAATTGATTGTTCACTCAGGGCCGGAAAAGTATACACGAAAATTCGAAATAAATTTCCCCTTATCCCTATATGTTTGTCTTGTTTTGTATAAAAGCAGAAAATCTTTCTTTCAGGTAGGAAGAAGTAAAGCTTCCCGGGACGATGACGAGGAAGAAGAAGACGAAGAGGATGATGATGACGACGAGGATGACGAAGAAGACGACTCTGTCGACAACTCTGAATTTGACGATGACGAAGGTTTTAATACTTATCAAATCATTATTTATTATTATAAAATATATTATCGTACTTAAAAGAATTGTTTGAGTTTTAATCACAGATTAAGCCCCAAACCCACTTCCTAGGACTACCCAATTCGTCACTAACATCATCCCAACTCACATCACAACTCACATCACAAAATACACTCCAATCTTCTGGCACTGATTCACCTGAGCATTCTATGACGTCATCACAGAATTATTCTTCACAGTCTTCTTCAACTTGTGATTCGAGTTCCACCGGTAGAAACTGTAATATTAACTGACACATCTCTTTGTTATTTAAAACCCAATAAAATCCGCTTACATTAAAATTAACCGCCCAATTTTAATTGTCCCAAAAGATAAAGCTCGTACCTCTATAAATAACACTTGATTTTGTAGTCGTCTTGTTCAACTCAAACGCTCCGTAAATCTCAGATGTAGGATCGATATTATCGGAGGAGATGAACGACAGATCTCCGTCGAGTAACTCCTCCATGTCCAATGATGACGAAGACGACGAGGATGAGAACGACGACGATAATAACCCCCGATCTTCCCTGAACTTCTCTGTCATGTCTGACTCCGATGACGGTAAGATTTTTCTGTACCTTTTATTTTAGAATTTAAACGGATTGACAAGTGTCTTGCCTTATTATGAAATTTGATTTTTGTTGTGATTTAAAGAATTCATATCGCTTAGTAGTTTTCCTCCTTATCGGTTATCAGTTTCATGTTGATAAAATCGAGCTGTTTTCCAGATCACACGCAAGGGCGAATAGTGTGACGCCCAAGAGTAGACTCTAACGTGATTCAAATCAGAAGTAGATGACAGCGTATAACTGACAAGATATCCGACTATATACCGCTTGGTAGGTAGTTGTAGTCAGTCTGAACTGTCGTACCTTGTCTTGGACTGTCGTCACTAGTTATTTCCATCACTTTGTTGGACGTTATCGGATTTAGTGCATGAACTGATTGAGTTGGGAAGCACATATGATAGCCTATGATGGGCATTTATCATGCACAGAATTATCCCAATTGAAATGAACGTGGTTAAAGTGGCAGATATACTATGTCTCTGTCCAAATTTTTCAAATTATATCATTTTTGAAGGCTTTCGACGTCATACATGAAGTTAGCCAAATTCGCAACGGGTTACTTTTTACCTTTTTAAAGCTTTTATCAAAAATTTTAACTATTTATTTCTATTTTCAAAATTCGCATTTATGCTATGTTTAAATCTATGATTGTTAGTGTTAGCTGCTAAGACACATCTATAATTAATAGTCCACATAATATACTAGGTTAATAAAATGGAGAATGACTACTTTAAAGGAGTACAATGACTAATACTAATACTAATGACTGTAATAGCTGCACAACAAATTGTGGCCATCATGGGTGCAGATTATCATTTGAGATAAACTTTTTAGTTACCGAGAAATTTTCTTTAGTTTGCTTTAGAGGCAAAACTTTACTATTAGTCCCTCAGTCATTGTTTTACATTTTGGGGGCGGAGCTCCAGAAAATTTTGTTTAATTTGTTGCAATTAAGGAAAAATTGAGCTTTGCTGTTTCGTTCTGGGGGCGAAGCCCCCGAAAATTTTAGGAAAATCACGATTAATTAGTCTCAGATAACGAATCTGGCAATAAAGGAAAGGATTTACTTCGTTATTTTGTTCTCAGGAGAGAACGGATATTTTGGAAATAGAAACAGAGCAACTGCAGGCTGCAATTATATGTAACGGATAAATTTAAGTCTATCATTTCAATTCTATTCTAGGGGCGGAGCCCCAGAAAATTTTAGAAAATCATGATTTAAATTTGTCTCAAGAAACGAATCTGGCAATAAATGAACAGCAGATCTTTGTTTTTATGTTCTCGGCTGAAGCCCGGATTTTTTGGAAACTACCTAGGCAACGGGCTACAATTTTGGAATGGCTAAAGCGTATCATTTCAATCTAAAATTCTAGGGGGGGAAGCCCCCGAAAATTTTAGAAAAATCATCATTAATTTATCGCTGACAACGATTCTGGGAAGAAAGGAAAGGCTATTCTTGGTTATTTTTTGGAAACTGCAGGCTGCAATTTTCGAACAGCTAAGTTTATCATTTTAATTGTATTCAAAGAAATCCTTGTGAATTTGTCCTAAACAACGAATCTGGCTGGCAAACTAAAGTTTTTTAGTGAAAAATTTATCATGTTGTCAACAGAATTCAATTATGCTTATCAAATATGGAGCAAACTCAGAACATTCCAGAAATGGAAAGTAAACTTTTTGTTTGATTTGTTGCACGAAAAAATAGGTGCTAAACGATACTGAACATTATTACATTAAACGGGAATCTTTTTTCCCCACAAAGAACCAATTACCAAACTAAAATTTGAGAAAAATTTCATTATAGTTAGGTTTCAAAGTTGTATGACGCTTTGATTTTTCTTTGAAAATTTTTGCACGCCAATTTCCAAGAAAAATTCTTTAGTTTGCTTTCAATTCTTTATGTTCCGAGGGGACCTCAAATCGACCTTTTCTGCAGGGGTGGTGGCCATGTTGTATTGCATCGATAATGTCAACATTATCAAACGCCACTTGTTGAAATAGCTAGAGTCTGCAATCTGCTCTTGGCCCCTAGTTTTATGGCCCTAATGTACTTATGCAATAACGTTTGCGATGGCAGAGCTGGTTGTTGTTTTCTCAGTCTGCAGAGGTTGTTTTTGTACTTCCTGGTCACTTGAATGATCAGAAGTAATCGCACCCGAACCAATATTGAACTGCATTATTTTCACAACTAGCTTTTATGGAATGAGAATATTCTAATAGGCTATAGTAGAAATATACTGCTATAGAAATATTAACTTATTGTTTTTCAAGCTAAGGGTTTGTACATTGCTCACCTAACACTGTCTCTGCTAATTCTATTTGTAATTTATACTTAATTTGATGCTGAACTGATAACATACATAACAGGTATCTTTTAATTGGTGTAAAAACAAAATTATTAAAACAAATGCTTTAAAATCAATGAGACTAAGGCTCCGAAAAAGACACATACCAAAAAAGCAGTAAAATTAAAACCAGCAGTGAACATAATATGTCATATAGAGCCTGTTAGTTATTTCATGATAGCGCTGCTTTATTTCCATAAAACTTTCAACAATCCTGAAAATTCAGCTCGAAAATGGAATTCGAAGTCTTGATGATGAAGTCTGATGTATTTCAACAAATTTTAGTTAAGAAATAAAACATGACTTAAAAAAATACTTCATCCCGACTACGTATGATAAGACAAACAAAAATCCAACAATAAATGTAAATGTTCGTTAAATCCTCAATAAGATACATAACTTCAATAAGATACATAACAAGTCCTGCTCATTGAAATAGACAATTCCTTGTTTTTCTTTATTTCTTCTTTCATCTTTGCGTTTTCTGTTTCAACTGACTATGAAGTGTTTGGACTACTTAACTTTAATGACTCGGTTCGGAGTGTCGTGTTGTCTTGCTATGCTTTCCAGGATTCCTCAAAGTTTGTAGTTCCTCGTGATCTGAGGGGGTAGTTCTCCGTTACAAAACTTAAACTGGCGAACAAAACTGGCGACATTACTTCGAAACTAGGTAATGCGAGCACTTGACGCTCCTATCCAATCACCAAATCGACCTAAAAATCCTTGGAACCACTGAAAACAAGCATTTCCCGTCAAATTGTCTGAAAATTTGTCAGAATGAACCGTTGTTCAAATGAACAACACTTTCAATTTAATCGTCCTATTGTGTCGAGGAATGTTAGGCAGCTGGTAGAAAGTGGTTTGACAGTTTTGTTTTCTAGCTCTAGAATGACACATTTTAAAGAAATCACTTACATTTAAGTCAGTGAGTCTATTTCCCAATTGTGGCCTCTTAAATTCTAGATTTTACCGAACGTGGCTCCTATCGCAAACCAGCTATTTAACTTAACTCTTACGTTACCAAGGGTCGTCTCCGCGATTCAAATTATAGCGGTAATTTGTCTGACACAATAACTTTTCAACTAAGCCTGCTTATAATTTCGAACATAAACTTTGAATTCAGTCTTGGGAGGAAAGTTTGAGCTGTTAATTAGAATAAGAGAATGGTTATGGCGTGGGAGCCTTTAAGAAATAAACTTTACCGTTTGAAGACCATGGCACATGTAAAGAGAAGGGCTGTGACTGCTGGGAAGGCTGCGTAAGATAGATATGTCATCCTGTAGGATAGAATTTCCAGAAATAAACCTCCCAGAATTGATCCTGGAGGAAAGATAATGTTTATTGTCGATGTTTTAACGTGGTTCTGATTGGTTAGGCTTCGGTTCTGGCTTGGTTAGGCAAAGGGTCTTTGTTTGTTTCTTTGAATTCGGGAGTTATATATTCAGCGTGCTATTACCAATAGCACATAACTTAGATAACACATTTCGTATGAGTAAACATATCTAAATGAACTAAGCCTAAAAACAAGTGAAACGAATATAGGCAAAACCGACCTAAGAATATTCCAAAGTAAAGGCAGGAATTTTGGAGTCCTGAGAGTTGAGAGTTTAGAGAACTCTTGTTTCCAAGATGTCTGGTCGCTTTCAACAGGCAGGGGAGACCGGATACCTGATAAGTGGACGTCAAAACTTTCTGTTCTTTATCTTGATTGGACTCTAAGTCTTAAAACAGAATATTTCATGAAAATGTATGTCAACTTTTCTGATAACGTTATGTTATCCTTGAAAGCTTAAAATAGATATGTAATCATACCCATGGTATGCTGCCAGCGAAGCCTGTGATAACCAGCCCGAGAATAACGGTAAGTAGGTTGGGCTGGAAAGGAGGTATCGGACCCAAAGCCAGGTATCCTAGTCCACCTAGGAAAAGTCCGCTTGCCAGGATTGAGTAGGGTCCTATCGCATCTACCTGTTTGTTGTGGAGCTTCTCATAATACGATAAGATAACAAGATATTGTACTTTTTTGTTTTGTTCAGAACTTGTATGTTATCCTGTTACAAACGGTAGCTGATTTAGAGCTCGTGAAACTCAACACGGTTGTCGTCTAAGTTCCTATTACGCTGAATGGCAAAGAACTAAAACGGTTTTATATATTATAACTAAAACACTGCAGTCACATTTGAAGTACATATAATGTATATATTTTTTCTAGTTCCTGGCGAACTTTCGGACTATGCCTCAACTACTATGTATAAACTTCTCATGACACAAAGTGAGGCTTACACTGATACAGATAATGAATTCTTACCATGTAGCCGACAATGATGGAGCCGATTGCGAACAGTAGATCCCTTAGGAGAAACAGTCCCCCAATAGACGCAGGCCCATATTGGCAGTTTTCCAGGAAAAGGCCCAAGTTTGGCTCTTGAAATCCGAGGATGGAGGATCCGACAATCGTAGTAAGTAAGATTATTATTAGCTTTCCGTCCGACAGGATTCTTCTTAACGACACGCTATCTGAAAGCTGCATTAGGTGTGGTTAGAGTCTTTGATCAATATGGTAGTCTTAATCAAGAACGCTTTATGTTTATCGCATAGACTCCAGTTCCGCCCCTGCTGATATTTAACATCTTTATCTCAACGTATTCGTAACATGATTTAATCGAGCATACAACTTTGTACCGGCTCGACTTCTAGCTGTTTACCTGCATGGTGGGGATGAAGGGGATGTCTTTAGCGAGCGTAGCCCAGTGATTTCCTTCGATACTGTCCGTATATCCTGCCACTATCGACTGCTCTAAACCATCCTGCGAGACGTGATTTTCAGTGATGCGACTAGCCGAGTCAATAAACCGGCTTGGAATTTGTTCTAGTTATTGAGTTATCTTTAAAACGGTACCATGAGCAAAAGCATGAATATTGATGTTTCGGGTGACCGACAACTTCACCACATGATTGGCAGTTCCCACACCCTTAACAGGGTACCCAATCAATTTGACAGGTCGCCGGATCTGGTGACCTTCTGAAACGACAACTTCACCACAAGATCAGGTGGCCAACTTCACCACTGATTTCTGAATTATAGATCGGAGATTATGCCCGTGTTTTTTGTCCCGATACAGTA
>JH153573.1:177013-206088 GCA_000226015.1 Mnemiopsis leidyi | reverse complement strand
TTAGGGTCACATCCGCGGCCCGCATTCTGAATCGGGATCACGTCAACGATTGCATCCAAAAGCGTTGTCACGTCCTCCTATGCAGGGTCAGATCCCGTATCGGACCTACTTGTAAGCTTGTAACAGGGCTCGAGTAACCCGGCTGCACGCTGGAGCTCAGATAGTCTGGGGCACAGCATTCTACCAGAAACACGCTTGTTAGACATGGAACAATGTATATAAGGTGAAGGAATGGTCAGTGAGGTATCGCATCATGGTGTCCTCCCACAAATTAGTTGACGGTCAGCGTGGAACGAAACTCCTCCTTGATTCCAGATGAGCAGAAGTACAGAAGTCAGAAGTCCTCCGCTGCAGTAACCCTCCTAAAAGAAGACCTTACTTTACTCACCAACCTCAAACCACACTCACACCTACCCAACTATCAGCTACCCAGAGAGCATCCCTCTCTGGATGCTCTTAACCGATAAATAGTAAATAAACTTAACAAACATTTAACTTTGGCTCTGACTTATGACCAATTTTCGAAAACTCA
Organism: Mnemiopsis leidyi; assembly: GCA_000226015.1. Taxonomy (NCBI): domain Eukaryota; kingdom Metazoa; phylum Ctenophora; class Tentaculata; order Lobata; family Bolinopsidae; genus Mnemiopsis; species Mnemiopsis leidyi. The sequence continues at coordinate 205,556 of JH153573.1, read as the reverse complement.
GGGATCACATGACTTGTGGTGAAGTCGTCGTTGTGGTGAAGTTGTCGTTTGAAGGTTAACAAGATCTATTGATTGGGTACCCAATCAACTGATCAAACCACCCTGTCAATCATGTGGTGAAGTTGTCCGGCAGCCGATGTTTCTCTTGTGACCAAAACCACTTCCTCTCTTAAGTTGGCGATGCGCGTCCTGCCTCCAGCCCACGCAGCTTTAGACAATCTAACAGCCACATGAGACGAAGGTTAACTCGCACGTTTATTTGCGGAAACGTGTATTGAGGAAGTGCGAAGTTTCGTTTTATAACTTTTAAAACGGTATTATGTTGTTATATATAGCAAAGCAATTCAAATTAAGGTCACTCCCTTAGATGGGATTGCCTGACATTATCGTTTCCTTTTCTTAAACTCTAAGCCACCTCGCACCTCGCAGTCGCATTGGAGGCTGCATGGGAGGTACATTTGAAACTACTGCACCAGCCAGCCGACATGATGTAGCGAGCTTTCTCAAATGTCAAATCTGTCACTCATTTTAGCTCAAACTAAGCTAGACTAAGCTCCATGATAATAGCACTTACATGTTCTACATAGGCGTACAAGCTGAAGAGCCTAGTACGTTTAGATTGGTTGTGACTAGGGAGGGCGATGTAGATGAAGACCCCCATCAGGAGAGTCAGAGCTCCCATCACCACGAAAGGGAGGAAGAATCCTCCAGCTGAGTAGAGGAACCCTCCCACGGGAGGACCTACCTGAATGAGATTTATAAATTACAGAATATATCGCCTAGAGGATTCATAGAACAGATAGTGCCATGACGTTTAAAAATAACAGAAGCTATTGGCTACACAAACAATGTATTCAGACGAACCATGAATCCCAGGCCGACTGAGGTGGTGAGAACACCGCTAACTTTACCGAGGTTGTTGGGGAACTTGTCGCTGATAATAGTGTACAAGCTCGTGTCAACAAATGCACATCCGCACCCCTGAAGTGTGGAGTTTCACTGTCAAATACCAGGCAAGGAAGCTGGCACATTCCTTCAAGATTCAAATATCAGTTTAATGTTTAATTTTCAGAATATAGAATAACGAATTGCTCAAAATAATAAACATAATTCACCTGAAATATTCTGAGTACGACTGACACTACGATAAACACTGTCGTACTATGAAACTGGTTTATAAAACCTGCGAAATTACAATTTTTCAACGTCAAGAGAAAATACTTCTATGCTTATTACAGTTACAAAGTAACTAACTACAGAGTAACTAATGACATCGTAACTTATTTCAAAGTAGCTAAAGTTTTGGCTTGAACTTCGGCTTGAACTTTTCTTGTTTCGGTCTGTCTATCTTTTATCAAGTTCTATGCAAGCAATCTTAACATTTTTTTAGAATATCAATCGTCTACCTGTTACCAGATGAAAACTCACCGAAAAACACAGCAGAAACCCCAGCCACTGCGATTCCGAGTTTAAGTGTACACTCAACCGAAATCTTGTTGATCAATATGGGGGTTATGGGGGCTACAAAAAATACTGTAAGATGGTAGGTCCCGAGAATGACGCCTATCAAGACCTCTGATACTCCATAGGAGCTGGCATCGCTCGGGTAGAAGGGGGAGGCAAGGGAGGAGACAGTGTTCACAACGAAGGCAGTGCAGCACAAACAGCAGAGTAGTAAAACTTTTACCCGGCCAAACTCCTCCTTTTGTGTCAGAATCGGTCTTTTCTCTTCATTTTCGAACATGGCAGCCCTGCTGATGGTTTTTATGAGTTCATTTAGAGGATACTCCTATCTAATCTGTGTCTTACAAGCATAACACCCACAATAGCTGGTCTGGTACTATTGGTATGCTGATTATTGTGGTATTATATGAGTGGACCCTTAATTACCATATACATAGATGGTTGTGACCAGAACGACATTTAGCTTGCAAAAGCAAAAAGTCCACAAACTGGACACTATAAAAGTCAGAAGCAAACCAAGAACGTTTTAAAGTTACTAAATTTAAAGAACGTAAAGTTAGAAGGACAATAATATCGCTGAAGAAAGAAGTACCGTTCAAGCCGGTAACACATACATGTACCCGCTACCCAGTCAGAACTGGGTGTTTACTGTGGTCTCTGTAGAAGGAAGCATGCCCCAAATGCTGGTATGCCAGCACTACGTGTAGCTTTAACAGAGCTGCTCTACTGGCGCTCTCTCTCGAACTAACAAGGACTGGCTAACCGCCGTACTTCCAGTTCCCAATCACAAATCAGGATATAATGAAGCTGCTGTTCGACAGCTCACCAACTTTTTATGGGAATTATGCTACTGACGGAAACTGAAACAACAAACTTCAAAAAGTTCAGTTAATCGTTTTAGTCAGTGAAATTTGAGATACATCATAGCGGTTCCGCGACCGACTTCTATACCATCCAAATCTAATCTGTTATCACCCCATCTATCATTATTCGTTGCATTATCGCTGAGGAACTCTTGATTTGAGAATTTTTGACTTAAAAACAGCTGAAGCTCGTTAGCCCGCTTGTCTACGATAAAAACCGTGACAGTTACAGCTCGTCCTATTTCACCATTATCCGCTTGGATGTTTAGAGCAGCTTGTGAGAAATTCTGTTTGGCTCGGCCTCAACTGTCTTATCGTATTTTACGTGCACATGTAAACACGTTTTCCTGATTTTTTAAAAGATTTAAAACTAACTTCAAAAAAGCTTTAGGCCTTCAGGCCAATTCAAAGATCAACTTATCTCCCTAACATTCATAAACTATAAATATATAAACTGACGTAAATTATTGAGAGGAATACATTAAAATTAGACGTTCATAACAACTACTCCTCAACTAGATTGAGTTGTATGTGAAAGATAAAATCTGCCTCTTCGACTTAGTGACTAAGTAAGTAAGTAACTTGCTTGGATAAAATGTCATTCCCTACTGTTGTATGATTAATTAAGTATAATCATATAATTAAGTATAATCATACGGAGATGTTTAGGCTAGAATGGAAGTGACGGAATAAAAATTCAAATATTCAATATTGGGACTTGCAATTTGTATGGCAAGAAACTTCACTCGTGAATACGAAATGAATGAGTTCTAACTGTAAGTTGAAATATCCAAGTAGGTTTCTTCAGTAAGGTGTTTGGTGTTACTCGAAGAGCGAGCCACGCCCACAGCAAAACACGCCGAGCACAGTAACATGATGAGCACGCCAAAGTCTCATTAGTTTTGTACTGTAGACAAATACCAAGGCTCTGGTTAGCGGGTTAATCGCTACGAGTAGTGGAGATGTTGCGAAGATTCCGCTATTGATCTGCGTTGTCGGGCGTCACTTTAAAACTGCCGGGTGCTTTACGCTCCGCCGTCCCTCTGACGAGGTGAGCTGGTTTTCCCGTTATGTCAGTCACGTGAAACGGTTCTGGTGGTTATTGAGTGGCAGTTCAGGAATCTACCGCAGTCGAGAAATTCTGCTGACTATAATTAATTGAAGTTCGTACAATGACGGGACTTTTTGTGAGACGTTTGACGCTTGACAGCTATGAAAATTGAAACCAAAATATAGTGAGGCTGAGACTAAGGGATGACTGCAGATTGACAATTGAAATTAAGCGCACAACTATTGATAATTATTTGATTAACTAAAACCACTGTTAAAGATAGTAAGTGCCCTGTGTTAAATACTTCTATTCTAATCCTATACTTATAGTATTAATAATATGAACTATTCTGTCTAGACCTAAATAATAGTCATAGTTATACGGCCATTTGAGTTTTGAGCTTCGTTACTTTACGTAAGAATTATCAAACAACACGTAATTTCAATTATATGATAATTCAAAGCACAATTTTTAATGAAGCTGACGTTCACATTACCTTTTAAAAAATCAAAAAACAATCCCTAGCGCATATCAAAGTAAAAGCAGGATGAGGTGCCTACCAAAAAGATGACAAAAACCGCAGTACAGCCGCCCAAAACACTAATGTCATTATCCCACACACCATCGTTATCGTTCTTATCGCCTGTATAGCGGATGAGCCGGCCCGTTTCTTATCAGTAAATCATCCGCATTACCGCGAGCTGAATCTGATGAACCAATGTTGCACTTTGACTTAAGTCTGCCCAGCGTAACGAACCATCACCGTTTTTCGAGGCGTTAGGGTCTAATAAAATGAAATTGAAAATAGCATCGCATTCAATGACGAATACTTACCCCGTATTGTGTTTTAACCAATCTGAATAATTGCAGTCCCTACCTTTGTATGGGGCTATAGGTTAATCATGATATCATCCTTCAAAAAATAGCATATTGCAACATACACTTTCACATACGTGACCTAGGACTTCCATCACATACAGGCTGGAGCAAGATTGCCATTTTTAACACGCAAGGTCAAAATGATTAAATTATCAAAATATACTCATAGGTTAAGTGCATTTATCACCATTAACTCATTAAATATTTATTGTGTTATCCGTCTTAAAATGTGACGATAAAGTATTTTTGTACTAATTAAAGATACAGTTACCGACTTAGATATTTCTTAACCAAAAAACCGGTTGTACACAAATATTTTCAGATTTCCAATTTACACTTAAAAAGATCACATCAGCAACTTTGCTGATAACAGAAATTAAACGTGACTAGTCACTAGACTAGTGAGTATTGCATGCCCTTTTCTCAACTGGATCAGGGGAGTCCTGTTTGTGGTTCAAGAGTCAGACTAAGTGTCAGATTTCATTTCGAGCTGGTTTATGTGATCAGACTAGGTCGACCCAGTCTTACTCTGGGGATAAATTTGTTTGATTTAAAAATTAGCAAAAGAAACAATTTGGTTGCTCCCTTAAAAAGTCTTTTGGTGTCGAGCCGAAAAAACGTACATCCAATCAACCAAAATCAACGACAACATGGCAAGTTTTTACGATGGATAGTCTAACATGTTGTGATTGCTGTTTGAGTTTGCTTAATTTTTAGTCCTGGCACAATACTTAATAAGTAGAATTTAGGATGAAGATCTTAATATTAATGTTAAAATAAATGCCTTGAACACAATTACATGCCAAAAGCTTTTTTGGATACATCCAACTAAAACTATCATTCCTGGAGTAAGCTAAGTTAAAGGAGTAAGCTGAGTAAAAGGAGTAAGCTGAGTAAAATGACTAAGCTCAGTAAAATGAGTAAGCTGAGGAAATGGATTAAGCTGTGTAAAAGGAGTAAGCTGTGTAAAAGGAGTAAGCTGAGTAAATGGAGTAAGCTTTGTAAATGGAGTAAGCTGTGTAAATGGAGTAAGCTGTGTAAAAAGGAGTAAGCTGTGTAAATGGAGTAAGCTGTGTAAATGGAGTAAGCTGTGTAAAAGGAGTAAGCTGTAGTAAAAGAAGTAAGCTGTGTAAAAGGAGTAAGCTGTGTAAAAGTAGTAAGCTGTGTAAAAGTAGTAAGCTGTGTAAAAGGAGTAAGCTGAGTAAATGGAGTAAGCTGAGTAAAAGGAACAGAGTCGAGTGTGACAAGTCTGTCTTTTTTGAAAGAGTCTTGCTGACACTGAATCTGTCAAGATGAAAGTCAGTGATGACCTGCTGCTCCCCAATAACTCTGAAATACTCCAGATTCAGAATTATTCTGTCAAAATGGTTCCTGTACGCCAGGGTAAAGCCTGGCGTACAGGAAGTACCATGATTTGTCATTATATGAACGTAATGTGTTCCTGATTGAACCGAGTGCATTGTAATAATAAGGACACTTGATGACGGTCCGTATCCGCCTCTTAACTTGTTAGTATTTTAGTATCATATTCATAAAAAGTGTTAGATTTCTTCATTGAATCATCTACTAAAGTTTTATTTCTAGTTGAATTTCGTTACACAGTTCACAATATCGAATTCTGGAAGATCATTTTATCCTTTGAAATAAAAAGGTACTCAACTCCTAGGTTGCTGATCGTGCCATTAGAAATTTTCTATGAAAATCCCACTTTTTACCAATAAAGCCACTGGCATTTCTATCGTTACCAAATATTTCATGTTTGTACTACTCTATCCAGACGATTTCGACTAGACGGTAACTACACAAGCATGAACTAACGCAACAAGCAAAACCGCCGTTCAAATTGAATTATTTCTCTCTCCCGGCCAGCCCGATTAAGGATGGAACTAAGTTTGTCTTTAATTATTTAACAATATAATAATATGCGCTGTGAAGTGTACGTTATATAGGCCCCTCATCTTTTTACTCCATATTTCTGCCTCTTTAAATTATGACAAAAATTTACCGAATTAAAATCGATGAATTAAAACCATCAAATGTGATCCTTAGATAAAAGTAGTGATTATTGCATAACGCTTAATAATATCTTGTTCGTTGTTGCTGCATCACACCCTCACTTAATCGGACTGCGAACGTGGGTATCAAATGTTTAACAACTGCCACTAGTTTCACAATCGTATTATTAGATATAAGTTCGATACTTACTTAGAGTTAGATACATCATACATCTAGGTAAAATCCACAAAACGATGGAAAAAATCTTAGTACAAAATAGTTCATGTGAAACGAGCAATAAGAATGCAGATCCGACTGATTCAGTTAGCAGGCTAGCTGTGTCCCCTAACGCAAGTTAGCTAGTGTCTAACTGTTATATCCAATCAACAACTAACGTCAGAAGAACACAGTTTTACCTTGACCATATGATTTATTCTTGATAAATATTCTATTTCTATTAAACACTGCGATTGATTAGTCACGTGACCCCACCATTTGCTAGTCCACCCAATCACTCACCCTTTATTGCCGTTAACTATCTAACTTTAAGTTTATAGAAATACGGTTGGCGATTACTACAAAAGGTTTTGCTGGGATAGCGAACCAACTGATCTTAACTCAGTATCCAATTGTCGGTTTGCATACGTGCATCATACTGATAGTGTGCAACCCTCTATTCCGGGTGATAATGTGATAGAGCTATGAGAACGAAACTTTATTGGAGAAGAAAAGGATCAGGTTAGCCTAGTTAGCAGCCATCATAACTCTTTGGAGCATTATAATTGTACATGCACTCAGCCTTTGTGTTAAACTGACAGTAACATACTATAGTACAAGATAAACATTACAACAAGCAACAGAGGCACACACCAATACAACCTGAGGGCGAGGCAATAACTAGCTCACAGAGGGCTTATTACCGCTTCAATTTATATATATCATCAGAAAAATAATACTTAAAGTTTAACTAGAACTTCTATTCATTTATCACGTGTTTCCACTTTCAGTACTAAATTTTCTTATTCGAAAATCTCACTTAACGATGTTCGAGCATTTAAAAACTAATGATCTCTGAACAGTTCTCTTGTTTTCCATCAACAACATGAGGCATTTTAAAGGACCCATTGCGCGCCGGATTCTTCTTGGAGCTTTTTAAAGCTTCTTCTTGAAGTGGTGTCAAGACTAAGAGCAGTTGTGCAATCTGAATTGGTTTAAGGCTTAAGCCCCAAAATTATTTGAGGAAGATAAAGGAGGAGGGAGGTGTAGGTTGGAGGATGAATCAGGAACAGGTAGAAGGGAACATAGCCAGGGCAGAGAGAGAAAGGAGAAGGGAGGTAGAATGAGGATGGAGGGGAAACATGCCAGGTAAGGGGAACGGGCTAGAAGTAGTCTGATTAATCGGCCGGAAGACGGGGTTCCTGCTAGTTAGAATAGTTCTGTCAGAGTTCAAACTTTGATATTTAAATACGGTTGTTATCATAAGGATCAGTCTTAGGAAATCAGATATTGATGTGAGGACCTTACCTTAATACTACTCAGTCCTTTTAATTACATATATATTATAATTATATAGTATGGGGACGAGACCCAAATACAAGTTTTAAGCCTGAACTATTTAACTGATCATTACCATTGATGGCACTCCTTTTATAATAGGGTGCGCACTGCGCCAACTGAGATTGAAAATTGTAATTTGGAGTTTTCATTAAGATTCAAGAACTCCCACACAGCTATCAATATCTTCAACTCTTGTCAGGACATTTAATTTAAGTCCCAGACGCCGTGAGACTATTATAATCATAATACGCCATACCAAATAATCAAAAATTCGATTTGATCATTCTCTTTTGATCCACAACAATCAGTTGAACTACGGTAGCACATTTCTCTCGTAGTACTCGGTTTTCGGCATTTTTACTCTGTTTCCGATAAACCGCGTGAAACAGCGGGACCGCGTACCAGCAGATCAGAAAAGCTGCTCAAAGTCAAACTTGTGACAAGTTTACCAAACCTTTAATATATAACTTCGGTTTTAAATTCTTACCCTAAGAACTTTATTGATGCATTTAAACACTAATTAGAAGTTGGATTGTGCGATTGAAAGTAAAGCCTCTCCATGAAATTAAAATCCTAAATCTCCGGGTCTAAATGGATAAGAAAAATTGCCCTTGAAAAAACGAGTTCTACAGAGGGACCGCGTCGACGTACTACTACTATACAACTCTACTAATACAGAGGTAGAGAGGCGTACTAGACTTAGAGAGGTACTTCGCTACTTATGTAGTACAAAAATAAGAAGTAGATTCAGTAGAAGAACCTCCGGATTCGACTAGCCCTGGCGAAAAGGGCTGCAGCTGAGAGATACAATGCAGTTTTATAATATTAGTAGATACAAAAACACATGTAGATCAGGGGGACTGAGTTGCAATTTTCGTTCACAAACCCTCAAGAACACTAGGTTGAGGCTATTAAGAAAGCGAATCCCGTATCTCGAGACATATCTGGAATACCGTTGTCTACACACGTTGTTGTCTCCCTTAAACCGACAAAAATTACTTACTTCGGCTTGTTGCTTCTTCACAATTTAACTCTTAGGTAAGACGGCTAAATCCAATTAGAAAATGTGTCTGTTTAAACATAGGGTAATGGTTAACTTAGTAGACATAATTTAATTAAGGAGGGGTTCCCTAGGCTTGGTTGGAGTGGCCGGAGGATGCATCTTTGAATTTCGAAATTAGTCCAGTTATAAGTTTTTTGTCAGTCTTGATTTCGGTTCACGGATATTGTTACACGAGAACAATCTAAGCCCTGTAATCTGTTAACTATTCTGTGTACATGTACAATGTACACTGTACCACTGTCAGACTCAGAATCTTTGGTATTGCTATTAGATTAGAGAATACGACATCACAGATCACTCATGGAATCAACTCAAACTAACGTCAATACCGTATTTTACCCAAGGAGACCTTCTCAATCTTCAAATGACATAGTCGTATCATGACATATCCTGGCTCAATATTTATCTAATTTCGAATTACCCTTGGCCATTTATCACTTCAGTGCATACAAGATCGACACGATGTGGAGCAGAGTTCTAAATTTTTAGAACATTTCCGCATCTTCTTGGGCAGATTTAAATTTTAAAGCGGGGAACTCTACAAAACACACGTACTTTCAGGAAAGAGGGGACTTAAGAAAGCGACTAATATAAAAAGGTGATAGAGTTAATCACAGCAGATGAGGAAATAGAAGATTTTAAGGATAAGATGTAAAATGTAGCTGAATACTGTGATCTTAAAAGTGCAGAGGAGCTGAAGACCCTAGTTTGGACTTGGAAGAATTGCATGGGCTAAACTGAATGGGCGATTTATGACGATACCAAAATTTTGCAAATTAAAACACGTCCGTATATAGTTATACCATGTCTTCCAGCTTGTTTGTGAAATGGTGTAATGAGGTGTTTTATTACGGCGTAACAATCAGCTACTGAATTTTCGAGAGGAGTTCTGTAGACATTTTTGAGATACGAGAAGATTTTGGTCAGAGGCTTTCGAAAAACTTGTGTTTAACGTATTTAAATATAAATTTAATTATAAAGAAAAACTTTCAAGAAAATGTGAAACTGTTTTCGAGAGTGTAAAACAGATTCAAATTTGTGTCGGTCTCCTTGGATATTGCTATTAGTATCAAATTTGGGCTCTCTAAAGAGCCCATTTTCACTGTCTCAAAACAGTTAACTGAGATAGATCATAGAAGTTTTTCCAAATGGATGTTCTCTGATATTTTCTGATAATAAAAAATTAAGTATTAGAAATCACTTTTTTATGCCAGTTTTACTTTGACTCTGATAAACACGTGCTGCCTACAAGGAAATCACTGCTACGGCCAAGTTTCCACATAATCTACTGAGACTGAGAAACTTGAGCGTTATCGATAAATGTATGACTTATTACTTATCTGCTGATAGTAATGACAATTTTCCTGATAAATATATTTTCTGGCCTCAGTCCCTAATGTCATACTCATGTTGTTTATGCATGTTCTGTCGGCACACCGAAGGCAATATTATATTTATTGAGTCATTGAGAGGTTTAAATTAAGTTTTAAATCTTTAGTCGTTTAACTAAAGTTATAAGAACGTTATGTGGCTCGGTGATTTTAGCCTGACACATTGACATATCATTTAATAATTTTTTGTCACATGTTCATACTTATTTTTAATGTACAAGTATTTATAAGTTCTTAAGATATCAATAATTTATTAAATAATATATAAAATGGTATATACAAATCGAATTTACATCAAACCAAAAATCGGAACGTATAACATTACTAGGGATGTCTATAATAGTGGCGGTAATATTAGAGGCAAAAAAAGTTAAAAGAAAAATTAGGTTATCTAAGAAAAGTGTCCGATGTTTTCAGAAAATTTAACAGTGTTTTCGATTTTTGGTCAATCAAAAATTAAAAAACTGATCTTTCTGAATAACAAGAAATCATTTCTATTTCTATTTAAGCTAAATTCTAACTGATAAGATAACACCTCTTTGAAACAATACTATAAGTTTAACATAAACATGGCCTACTTGGACTTTTGGTTAGGCTATTGCACAGTTCAGTTCTTCAACGAATTTTTCAATCCTAAATACAGGATTTTAGAGGAGTTTTCTAGAAACTCAAGGCATTTAAAAGAAAACCTGATGATTCCGAATAAAGCCCAAATCCCAATAAGTCTTCAGTGTTCGTTAAAGTCAGTCCAATAGTTCAGAAGTCAGAACCTTCAAGTCATTTCCACAAACATTAGGAATCTTCAATCCAATCCACGCGGCCAGGAGATTCAACATTTCCGTTCAGAATTCACCGTTAACGGAGTCAAAATGTTCTTTGACTTAACGACCTTCCGATAGAGTCCAATATCCACACTGTCGTAGAATCACCGACCAATGGGAAGCTCTATTTTAGTCGCGTGACTTTTTGAGCCAATAAGAGCGAAGAGAATGTCAGCTGAGTATTTTGCGGAAAAGTTTTGCGAGGAACATTGACAGTATAACGAGATAAGCGCTGTTTCCGTGGCAAACCTGTGAAAATAGCTGCGTTAACAACAAGTTGAGAGTGAGGAGAAAGTGAGAGTTTTATGTACCGCTCAGTTGGCAGAGTTATGTGGCACCTTACTGGGACTACACAGGAACGACCGTATCTTACGATGAAAAAGTATTATAATTTGCGATTGAGCCATTCGTTTAAAAGTTAATAGCACAGCCCCGCGAATTGCAGAAAGTTAAACCTATAATTTATACGGAATTTCCTTTGATTTAACCTACATTAACTCTGAAGAAAGTCTGAAGATGGACATCATGAGGTCACATGACTGGAGTCTGGCTTGATGATGGACATGTTGCTGCTCGTTGGCACGTTGTTCATCGGAACGGAACTGAAAATCGGCACGTTATTTTAGATAAACATTGAAAAGTTTAGCGGTTTGCCGGTTTATAGGATATGGAACCTGAATATTATTTTAGAATCAAAAATTAAGATTAGAATTTGATACATTTTTCATTATTGGTCCATCAATAGCCAATTTTTTTTAAAACTAGTACCATTAGTCTGAAAACTCCGACTTAACTTTAACCATACCTGAGTTTTTTGTACTCCTCCTTGAAATAATCGATCTCTGACTGCAGAATATCATTCTTCTCTCTCATGCTTTGTAGCTCCTCTATCACCTGAGAAATTTGATATTAGAAAATTTAGCTATACTATAACCCTCCTCTAGTTGTAATGTCACTTAAAGCGAACTATGTGAAACTTAAACTGAAATCCTACGATTTGTTCGTGGTTTATTAAATCAAAACTGTACGTGTTGTAGATAAGATCGAACCCGGCGAGCTATGGTCGATTCGGCCATACATTCAGTCAGAATACACACCACCTCATATCCTATTTGGCCGACGGTTGGACCAGCCAATCAGAACCGAGCTGACTTTCAATTGACTAATCAGGAGAGCCGGGTGGTGTTAAGCTGAGTGCAGTGCACAATGGGGTTCCAGCACTACATACTGTCACATGACCTCCGCACATTGTGCTTCTCCACGTGACCAGATCATTGGATTATCTTTTGAGCAGCTCTATTTACTTTCCAAACAATGGACAGCGTAGTGATTATACTACAGCTCATATCACGGTGTGTGGCCTAGAGTTAGGCTGTCCAGAGATCTGGAGGTGTGGTATATGTGTGTTATACTAGCCTATATATAGAGGTGTGGTATATGTGTGTTATTCTAGCCTATATATAGAACTGTAGCAATGCAGTCTTTATCGGATCTCGGGGAAATATAGAATAGATTGATAGTATTTAAATTTTTAGAACAAATGGAATATGAAAGTTTTTAGGTGACTTACCACTTTGTTTGCTTGCTGTTTTCTTAACAGATCACACACGAACTGGTACGCTGAAAATAACAACTGGTTAGACTTAGAGAATTACTGCAGAGGTAATGAAACTCCTAAAATTAACGATCTGTTTCGTTGTATCAGTTTAGACTCTATACTGAGAGGAGCAGAAAACTTCCTCTGGCCTCTAGAATAGCTTGAAATTGTCCTACAAAATAGCTTGAAATTGTCCTTTAAAATTATTTTTGATTTCTAAACAATTGTATTAATCTTCCCGCTCGAACAGCAGAGCATGGCCGACAGTCACATAGACATAGCTATTGGTGGGATAACTGTGACTGACCACAACCATAGCTTCTCCCATTATTGTGACAATTTAAGGCGCGGCGTCACGTCAAAATTTTCTCAAAGTCTAGGACCTACATGATGTTAATTGCCCCGAGAGAGTGTACCTCAGTGCGTTTTGCTTTGATCTGCCAGCTGAATTTCCTGAAAACTACACCCTTTTTCTTTGAGAGTGTGCAGGGCAATTCTATCCGACCGTTTTTGTTGTCTGAGAAACAGTCCAACAAAACAATGAGAATATACTAATATAGCGCTCAGCAGTCTGCAAACTTTTATGAACTTCTCTTTGTGTCACGACACTACTTTAGAGTTTATACTATACCACCAGTTTAGACTATTCCAACACGCTATGCTCCTAATTTCCTTCATTCTGAACATACCTCCACACTTCAGATGTTAATGATTGAACTACTCCCAATGAAAAGTTAACACACACTTGCTAAAACTCCGGCAAAACCTCAGAACTCTTAATAAGTACCCTCCACACAGACACACTCCCGTGCCACATGGCAAGTGTAAAGCAAACAATCACCATGCAGATCAGTAGCACGTGCGTCGCGACCATAGCACGTGCTACCCGCGCACTACGTCTATAAACGGGCACATCTCTCAAGAGTCATATATTCAGGTTGACGCTGCACAACCATGTTGCGCCCTGTCCTTAAGTAAGTATCCTCGTGTGCGGGTGGCACGTGCAGGTAAAGCATGTCCTGCGCTGCCCGGCAACCGGGCCAACCGTCATAATTAGAGACCAGTAATAACCTGTAGACGGAGCTACTACTACTACCTATAACTACTAAAACTCTAGTATATATTGATACTTTAACTACTCCAACCTGCTGTCTTAGAGACTGTGAGCTAAGTGAAACTTCCCCCGTGGACCAGCTACACAGACAAGTCTCTCAATTAGAACCAACTAGATACATTCCTGCAGACAAGATTGCTTGTTTGGGAGGCAAGCTAGAGTAAGGGTTGTCTGGTCTAGGTCCGGACATTACAAACTGTGGGGCTGGGACTGTGGAGACTTCTCAGCAGTTCCCCGTGTAATTAAGGAGTATATTTGGAACTGCTACAGGACATTCAGAGGAGAGCTCCACGTGCTGGCCAGCATCCCTCATCATTGGGAGCGTGCTGGGTATCTGGAAATAATGGAGCACATGGTTAATGCAGCGTCGCTATCTTTCTAACACCTGCCTTATCAGTAGCCGCCCAATCACAGCACTTTGTCGTGTCCAGCAGCCAATCAGCTTGCCAGGATTCCGCCACCTGATGTCAATTGCATGTAATTCTAATGGAAAGGAGCTTAAGAATCGAGCTTGAGAAGAGAGAAAAGCACTTCTAAGTCGGATAAACGAGGGCACGAGCCAACACGGGCGGCTATTACAGAGCACTCCACAATAGACTGTAGGTGAGGACCGCTGGCCACGCGCCCAAGTGATCTGTCACCCGTCCGGGAAAATTGATACTTGAATTTCAGTACGTCACCGTAGAGGAAGAAATTCCTAGAATTACTTTAGCATGCTTTTCTACCTTGGTTAGAACATAGAATAGGAATGGCGGGATATGATAGAGATAGAATCGAATAGGCATATATTGAATGGAATAAAAATGTTACACATTCTTTACTTTATGAACAAGTCCCTATTAAATTTCTTCAACTACGAGATTTGAGCCAGCCTTAAGTTTTAGCCCACTTCAATTTACAGCATTAGAATCGAAAGCTTTAAAGATAGGTACCTGTAGCTGCACTCATTGTTATGACTTATTTTGACAAGATATTCAAACTGTTATGTGGCATGCAGAAAAACAACAGAAATGAAATCAAGGAAATGGTATACGTTATCTACTCTGCAAAAACACTATATAATTACTTCAACATGTTGATGAATTATCACTTGATGTACAATGTGTTGTCATGTAAACCAACTGTAATCAATGTGCTGTATTCGAGACTATTTTTGTCTTCTATATTTCATACCAGGGTGGTTTTACGGTACAATTTGTTAATTAGTCAATAAATTAGCTCTGTTTTAATTTACATGCAGTATGCACTCAATGCAGAAAAAACTCACAGAATTCACTTACATAATCTGAATATGGATAATATCTTATCTGTAATATAGCATACTAGATTTTATTCATTTTCCCCCATTCTCATGGGATGTATTTTATTTGTGCGAGTTGCACGAAGGCCAGCACAGTTATGGCGTATGCTTCAATATCACTGAGTGCATGTATGAATTTTACGTTTTTCAGAAATAGTACTGATACAATGTACATTCTTTTACATTGTATACAACATGTCATTCTGTTGTATACATTGATAGTCAATTGATAGTCACTGCAATACACACCTATACCAATACATAACACTCATGTATGTGTCGCGGCATGTAGTTTATCAAATACACGTGCTCAAATTGTAAGATCGAAGTCGTAGAGCAAGGTGTGCATTCAGCACGTGCACGTGCAAAATAGACATTTGGCATATGCAGTATACTTATAGTCCCTTCCATTGGCATATCGCCACAACAGAGTGCATGTGAATGGGAATATGTTTATATTTGTATATGTAAATAAGTCACGTGATGCAATCTTGCCTCCTACATTTGGATATTGAATAAAGTCTGAGTTGCAATCCCTGGTCACACTTGTAATCAGAACAAAAATGTGCTGAACCTCGGCAGTGCACTAAATCTCGTCACGTGGTTGCTAAGCAACCGCCTGATTGGTTTCTCTCCCCGATTGCTCTCTACCATAGAACCGGGCCGCAAGATCGCAATGAGGAGCGTGCCGCGGTTGTGAACTCTAATGATATTAAATTTGACGTCGCAGGCACAGAGGCCTGAGGGTGCTTTAAGTCGCTCACTCAACAGCAGCATACTTATATTACATTGCAATTAATTAGCGTGTGCAGGACGGCCACATCCGCCAATGGTGTACGGTGTTTCCGATCACATGACCAGACCTCGACCAGTGAGGCCAGGATTCTGGATCATGTGAGGAGAAGGCGACCCGGAGTACCGAACAGACTCAATAGTTAAATAAAACGAGTTAATTAGGACCCTCAAACTGCACCGTATTGTTGGATAAACCAGTTAGCTTACCACCCACCTCAACACTCAGAATAGAGTCTGGTTTTGGGAGGTGATGCAACCAACCCACCGGGCTCGACACTGGGATTTTAACTATTCATTCATGTTCTGTGTAAAACATTCCAGTTACATACCATGGTTGATGGTATCGGTGAATCTTGAAGTTCCCTATTTTAGTCTACATCAAATCTTGAATTAGGCTGAAGAAGGTTAGGTGCAGTGGTGCACTAACAACACCAGATCTCTACATTGATCTGGTGTTGCTAACGAGGGACAAATGTGTCAATATCCTGTAGGTCGAGTTACATGCTCCTGAAGAGCACACAGCAATGACACAAATTTCAAGAATTTCGATAGAAGCCCTTGTCTGAACAAGTTATTACCACATACACAGTGCCCTGTTTCTATAATTGTGTCCGGTACCATAACCTACTACAGTTGGTCAATGACACAAGCATTTTCCAAACTCTAGTCCCAAGTTCAAAGGACGTTCAATTTAGGGTCTGACTGAGTAGATATTTCAAACTTGGGGCAGCAGGTGCCGCACTGTACTTGTAAACGGTACTTAGCGAGCTTAAATACCAACAAATCACCCGATTTTGCGGGCCATAATTCCAGTAGGCAACTCACTGGAGGGGATATGTTTCTCTAAGTACGCCAAAGACGAGCTCCTTGGCCTTGTTGACAGGACATTTACGATAACCAGAGCGATTAAGCAAATTTTTTGATCACAGCCTTGTCGGAAAAATTAATCCTCAGTCCGACTGTTCTAAATTGCATTTTTAGAAATACTTAAATGGGATTGAATATTCTATGTAGCTCATTGCCAAACAAGGACGATTATACATGGATACCGCAGCTTTTAGAAATTTTGAATTTTCTAAAAAAACATCTGTTAGTCTGTAAATGGGTCGAATCAAATGAGAGCTTATTTTTACTTAAACTTTCCTGCAAGCTTTCTAAAATTCTAAACCTCTTTGCCATTTTTCAGCATCTGTCAGAAATAAATGAAAACCAATAACATAAATCACAAAGCCCGTCAAGACATTTAAACCAGCCAATCCCCACATACAATTTACACGCAAGCTTAAAGTTGTTACTGCTGGAAAGTACCACACAGTTTGACAGGTCAATAAACAGTAATACCTTACTTTAGCATGCTGTCTCGCCCTAATTTAGTGCCCATTATTCTACATTGAGGTAATGCGTCCGGCAAAAACTTGTAGATGCTGTACCGCCTTGGGGCACTGTTGAGGATGTATTTACATGGAATGAGATGGAGAATACAAGAGAATAGAAATATGAAATCTAACAACAAATTTACAAAGACTAACCTTTGAGGAGGATGTTTTGTTGAGACTGGTCCGACAGAACACTGCATCCCGGTATGGTCATCTTCAAAGTCTCCAGGGCCGTCTTGAGTCCGTCTCTCCGCTTCTGCTCGCAGATCTTGTGCATCTGTCTCCGGCTAGCTCGCTGCTGGTTGATCACCTCCTCCTCGACCCCCACTACCCGGGCCCGAGCTGCTGCCGCAGCCACGGCCCCCGCTGCCGCCAGGTCCGCCGACATAGTGTCACGAGGGTGCTGAAACTGGGAGGTCTGAATGGGAGAGTAGCCCGGACTGAGGTCTGACTGGTTGATGAGGGAGGAGAGTGCCACCCCAGTGAAGTGTTGGGGACTGATCTGGGAGTTGTACATGTCGTACCTCGAGTGGGTGGTGGGGTTGTACTGGGTGGGGTAGTGGGTGTTGGTGGCACAGCTACTCGGACTCTGGAAGTAGTGCATCGTTGGGGGGTTGAAGAAAGCAGGGCTGTGTAGAACTGACGATGGGTAAGCGTTGGGAGGCTGCTCCGGGTCACTCTTTATGGGTACTGGAGAGGCGTGGGGAACGGCTGACTGCTGACTGCATCTCAGGAAGTTATCTTGTTCTGATTTAGCTGGTGGGCTGGGTAGAATGTCTGTTGTGGAACTCACCTCGGCTAGATTTACTTCTAAGTTTCGAGACACAATGGAGGGGTTGTTTGGAGTTGCGAGATTCGCTAAATTCGGCACGTTGTAGTCCGCAAAATTAGCGAATTTGCTATGCATGGCCGTGCTGTCAGCTGCCGACGTTAGCAACATGGCTCTGAGCACGGATCACTAATTGGCTCAAGTTTCGTTAGACGTATCCAAAACTAAAGTGCAAGAAATGTAATGGCAGCTGATGGAGCGCGCGCAACGCGTGTGAGAACCGATCACGTGCACTGTGCCCGGACCCACGTGGGCGCTTAAAAGGTCACGTGACCAGCTGTAGAACATGCGTGTAGAGCACTGATGAGGCTCGATGAGTCTGGGGCTAGGTTTCGACACCCGGATAAAGTGCTGAGAGACCCATTGTTGGCTGTAGAGGAAAACTAGCATCTGCTGGGATATGCTGCTATCGCAGCTCAATTTACGAGTCAAACACAACTTTGGAGTAAAAACAGATCTTGTGGCAATACTGATTAATATTCTAATAAAAGTTTTCCATTTACGTAAGATCATCAAATGTGGGAGAGAGAGCCATGTACTCAACGGACGACAGTTCATTGCACTGCTGGTTAGCATATTCTTTCGTTAGGAAAATTCCAAATAGATGTGATACAACAACTCTTCTGTTGACGTGGATTCTATTTCTTTCAATGGGATAACTTCGATTTTTGAGATAATAAATGTGGTGGTACTGCTTGCTTTCTGGTGCTGAAAAAAAGTTCATTCATTTGCATTGAATAGTCACATTCAACTTTGTCGTTTCCAATTTTAAGCAAATCGGCTCATTGATTCTTCAGGTTGAGGTATTTGGCAATTGAGACTAAAACATGAACACAGCTGATAGGAATTGCAGTGAGTGTCTCATGTTCACACTGAGAAGCAATATCCTAAGAACTGTGGAACAGAACAATAAACAACCAGATCACAGCGAATTGATTTCGTTAGGAACAACATCAGGACAGTCGGCATTGACACTAGCTGTGGAGGGACGAAGAGCTAAATGAAATGACAGAGTTACATTGGAGAGGCGTGCTGCTAGCTCCGCCAACATGTGCTCCTTCTCCCACGTGCTGCTTTATATTTCTCTGTACGGTCTGGATTTATTGTCATGCACGTGCACATCGGACTATACCTAGTTCGATACACCAAATATGTGTGTGTGACAAGCGAACATGCAGGAGGATTGGAAAATTTTACACGGCTACAAGTTAGGCTACAAGCACGTGTGTCCTTGCTTCTATGGTGAACTACAATTATAACCACACAATGTGAGCTGCATTAAGTCTCACTCACATCATGCTGACACTGACAGGGATATTTAATGTCACGAATAAAGATCCTTATTGTTATGGCCATTGCCCCGTCCTTTGTACTTCGCAGCCACCTTGATATGCGTGTAAATAGATTCGTAAGTAGAGAGGGTTCTGTAAACACTTGGTCTGACATGTAATATCTTCTCGGAGTGATGCGAGGAAGAAGAGAGGGAGAGAGTATTGAGGTCTATGAAGCTCTCTTCTTCCGGCTGAGTATTTTTAGGTAGTACCTACTCAATTTCTCACCATGTTTGTCAATTGGGCCCTCTAGTGAGCCGGATACAGCACTACAGTTCGCCCCAAATACATGTTATTTGATTTCCAATACTGCGGACAAATTGCTTTGTGGAGGTTGACCAAATTTGTCATGCGATTGTTTGACAGGGGATGGAAATGAGGGTACTGGACTTAGTTTTAGGGTAAATGAAGTATACATTGACTTTAAGCTTTAAGATTGCAACAAACACATTTTTAGTGGTGTATGAAACCTATTTCCAATTTTTATAACTTATTAAGTTATATCTTATTTGGCTATAACTTATTTAGCTATTACTTTTGACTTATTAAGCAGGTCAATAAACAATTAAACGCGTCATCTACAAATTTATCCGCTGGCTAAAGCGCGGGTCTGCTGCTTGACCGTTGTCAGAAATCTGAGACTTTCCAGGAGTTATAACTTATAGAACGATCCAATTGAGATGTAATCAGCTTCAATGACAACTTGGAGTTGGTGCATCTCCTGAATTCAAGATATCCGCTGAGTTCTCCCAGAGTTTTTGTACGAAGGCTTTAGGATTGTGGTGGGGGTGCAATGTGGTTAATGTGGTGGAGGTGTGATCAACTCTCCTGTATCACACCTCCCACCACGTGAGCTACTTCTAACCCTCAACAAGAGTCGGGAGGTGAAGAACCACGTGCTCGCCCCCTACATTAGTCCGCCAACTGATAGGAAGTCCACCAGCTAACTCCCTCCTTCCCATTGTGAACCTTCCTCCTGACTTGCCCGTAAGAGCTGAGCTCCCCTACTAAGAGCCTTGCATACTCTGCCTGCTGATCAGTGACTACACGGTTTAATTACCAGCCAGCTGGTGGCTAGTCTGCTTAATTGACCTCTGTGTTTGTTGGGAACAATGGCTCGCTCCGCCCCCAAACAAAGCCCACTTTTCATGATAAAGGATTTCGGCAGGTCGCCGCGAAACTCGTTCTTCCCTCAGGGCGGATCGGACTATTATACAACTTATTCCTTTATTTCGCCGTTAAAACCGTCCTGCTCGGTCTACCTGAAGGGAGATTTAGTTTTCCTCTAGGCTAAGGAAGGGATATTAGCCTTGGTTTACTACAATAACTATGTAACGATAATGAGAATTGGGAGTCGAGTCCTTGTTTCTTCTGATAATGTCTTAAAGAGTTAATCTCATAAAACGGTTAGCTTGTCTGCCGATCGGGAAACATTATCGTCTAAAGTTCGAAGATTGACATATTGTCGTAGATACTTATAAAATAGAGATGGAAGACAGCCTATTGGTCCGTCTGGTGGGGACCCCTCAGAAGATGTGTTCACTGATTAGCTAATTGAATTCTCATTAATGTTGTCACTACGTCTGTTGTCAGAGAAAGAACTTGAAACTGATTGTTATGAATATTGATATTTTGAGCCAATCTGATTAGGTTTTGTGAAATTCTGTCCTCATGTTTTATAGAATACTTAAGTTACACCTGATATGTTTGTTTCTGGGGAGCCATGACTATAAGATAAAGAATGAAGGCCAACTGAAGCTGGGACTATAGCACTAGTACTGTAGGCAAAAATGAGGTCAACTGAGTTAATAGTTGAATAAAACTCTGCTTTAAATCTTCAAAACTGAAATAATAAACGTCTTATTTGCGACTAACGATCGCAAAGTGGGTCTGTATTAACACGGTTTTCTCTACCAATATTGCACCTACTTCTAGAACTATTGGTATACTGGTATACTGGTATAGTAATCACAAACTCACTCAGACTAATGTCGATGAACGGATGAAAGTGATTGCCAGGTCACATAGCGTTATATTAGTAAAAGAGGAGTAGAGTTTAGTATTACTATTAGTAAAAGAGGAGTAGAGTATAGTTTTAGTGGAGGAGGAGTAAAGTATATTTTTAGTAAGGGGTCGTTCACATGTGACGTCATCACCTAGGGGGAGGTGGTTTCCCAATGATGACGAGGAGGAGGGGTGTTTAGCCAATGATGATGTCATCAAAATTTATAGGATTTATAGGATTTTTCTGAAAATTTTTGATTTTTTGAACACTTTCATCAGAATTTTACAAAATCAGAATGAGAATTTCGCTGACTTATCATAAAAATTTCAGAAATTACTGCAAATTATGGCAATATCATTATGGCAATTTACCTCTGACATTAAGGGGGGTTTTGTCATGATGACGAATGATGACAGAGGGGGGGTCGGGTAAAGGAGGAGTGAAGTATAGTTTTAGTAAAGGAGGAGTGAAGTATAGTTTTAGTAAAGGATGAGTGCTACTCGTGGACGGGTGCCGCAAATTTCTGTATTGACAAGTTTGCGAAACCTCCCCACGAATATCTTTACTCATCATGTTTAATTTTATTTTTAATAGCATATTCAAATCCAGCCATACTACATCTCTAAAATTACAGTTGTATTGTCC
Source organism: Mnemiopsis leidyi (assembly GCA_000226015.1). NCBI lineage: Eukaryota > Metazoa > Ctenophora > Tentaculata > Lobata > Bolinopsidae > Mnemiopsis > Mnemiopsis leidyi. The sequence continues at coordinate 183,480 of JH153573.1, read as the reverse complement.
AAAACTACGTCTAGGGTTTCCTTGAAACTTTAAGTTTAAGAGTGAACGGCGTGAAACTTTTACACGCCTAATCGTATTCAGTCGCGAAATCAATTCCGCTATTATTATGTAAATTTTCGTTGCGGAATCTGTCAGATACTTCCCAAACTCTGCAGCATGATGAGTCGTCATGATAGTGTTACACGCTTTGAGCATTAGCAGACTTTTTAGATTGTCTGAGCACTTAAGGTGGATGTTGTGATATCCGGGGCACTCTGTTATGGCATGGACTTCATCTTCAATGATGGGTTCTTCGAAGAGGGGCAGCTGCTCCAACCAATAGGTGTTGTTGATTGAATGGCAGAACCGGCAGCCGGCAGGCTATATTGGTCTTGCTTGGCGGGCTCTGGGACTGGGTATTGCGGTACCTGCCTGTTTCGACATGTAGGTCATGGCTGCTTGACCGAAGCTTCGCGATACTCTGCTTGTAGCTGAAGATAGGGTTCCTCCTGGAAGTAGAAGTCCAGTTTAAATGCTGAGTAGAAGGACATCTTTGGTTGGTGCCGAAGTTCTTCTATCAGTGTGTAAATGTAATGAATATGTCTGCAAAATGACTTTAGCAGCGGCTGTGGGGGAAGATTCGGCTTAGTATTACGGCTCTCGTCTACAATGTGCAACCAGGTTTTGTACCAAGAGAGTTTTACTTTTAGTTGTCTCTCCTCACAAAAGGTGTGATAGAGCAGAGTATTTACATTTCCGTCTGTGGCCTGAGCTGCTCGCATGAAGTAAGAGACACATTGTGGGAGAACGGACAGTGCTAGGGGCATGCTCCCTGTGTCACCGTAGCAAAGTTGTTGGCTTTGCGGTGGACCCCTAGAATCCATTTTAGCATCTCCAAGTGAGTGGTTTCAAGCTGATCTTCTGCTGCCGCTTTCGGCAGGGTCTTGAGGCTATCTTGTGCCATAAGAATTATTAAGATGAAGAGTTTTGATTAGACTGGTCGATGGTAACCAAACTGGACAACCGTATGTTGCAACTGGTTTTACCAATGAGTCGATCTGTTTGAGTAGTGTGCTGGTAGTGAGCGCTCTGGTGTCGACCATGCATCTGATTGAAAAGTAGAATCGTAATGCCTTCTTTCTCAGTTCTTCTGCAGCCTGTTTGAAGGAGCCGTTAAGAGAGAACTTTATCCCAAGATAATAGTTCCTCGCTGGTTTGATGTCGAGGCTACCAAGTGTGAATCCGATTCCTTGTGCACATTTAAGGATCCTTGAGCTGGAGTTATATACCATTATGTTGGTTTTACTGATGTTAACCGAGAGTTCCCATTCTTCAGCGTATATTATTCACTTAGGCAATCAAAAAGTCGGCCCAAAGAAGATGGCTCATTATAAATCCGTTGAGTTAAAGGGAACATTTAGCTCACCGATTCCTGCAAGGTTAACAGACAACTCATGGATGAAGATCTTGGAGTTGGACAGTTCGGGGGACATCGGATGACCTCGATCGGTCCCGATTGTTACGTCAATAGCTGCCGGTAATTTCTGAATGAGCTTAATGCGTGTGGATGAGTTTCGATGCATGTGGCTTATGCACTGGAAGAAGTTCCCTTTTACATTTTATGCCCATTGTACTGAGTTTATAGAGAAGAGCATCTCTACAGTCGCTGCCGCGCGCCTTCTTGTAGTCGAAAAACAGGCAAGAGTCGCCTCTTTCCTTTCAATTTCACAACATATTTCTTGATGATGGTTCTAAGGGTCAGTATGTGGTCGTTACACTGGGCCCCGGTTCTGAATCTCAGTTGATATGGGAGGTCTGGGCAGGCTGCTTCCCTGAATGAAATTAGCAGTTTGAGAAGGAGACTCGAGAACAGTTTGCCCAAGCAACTTCCTACCGTTATGGCCCGATAGTTGTCGGGGTTTGCTCTTTCTCCCTTTTTGTGAAGAGGAGTTGTTAGTGATCCGTTCCACGGGTAGATTCCTTGCTGCAGACTGGAGTTGAACAGCTTTTGCAAGAGTTGTAGATGTTGATTGTAGGAACATTTCAGCATTTCGTTGCAGATGAGATCTTCGGCAACACTCTTGTTGTTATGAAGTTTTTTGATATAGATAGTTTCTCCAATTTTATCTGTGGTGAAATCATCGTTCAGTGCACATAATACTAATAGCCAGTCGTCATCGTGTATCACTGTATGGCTTCATTATCACAATTACTGAGTTCCAGTACAGTATGTTTTGGTCGCGAAATAGCATTTTGGAGACACCAGGCCAGGTTTAGCACCGTGGTCGGTATTCTTTCTTGCTGAGTTCTTCGACTTCATTAGGAAAAGGATACCAATATTTTATTTTTAGGTCGAAGTCAATTGACAAACATCACTTCTCAGTCCTCCTGATTGGCTCACAATCTAAAGAACGAGAGAAAGTCTGACCACTGATCTATTTTGTATTTACCTTTCGTAATTCGAGATTATATCCGTCTACCGTTCTAAATCTAACGAGAGCAGCTTTTGCCTTGCGTTTCGGCCCATTTTCAATTTACAATTGAAAATATGCGGATGCCATGCGGCTGCCGTTGTACAGCAGCGCGCACCCACCCGTCATTTTATTCTCCCGTCATTTTATTCTCCGCTTCGCATGAGGGTCGGACAATCGCAAAGTCAGAGTCAGACAACGGCTGCCGCTTCGCGGCAGCAGGTCAGGCAACGTCTGACAAAGCAGCCTGACGTTGTGATCACTGTCAGTGTGAGACCACTGCCGCGCAGCCCTGCGTTGTCAGACGTTGCCTGACCTGCTGCCACGAAGCAGCAGCCCCCGCGGGCAAACGCAAGGCAAGCCATGCGCGGCGCAGCCGCCCAGAACACAGACAACAGAAAAGCGGCCATTTTAATTTCAATAGAATTAAAATTTCATTCGATTTCGACTTGAAAACGGGCCGCAACGTGAGGCTATGATGACACATAATGATGTTATTGTTATCAAAGATCGACAATTTTTGGGAGATATTAAAGCCCAAAAACTTTATTTGGATCCCCTATGGTTACATGGCCCATATTGACCCCCTTTGCTTTAAGTTAAACGGTAACCAGAGCCATTTTGCGCACGATTAAGCGTTAAGTTTCTTGACGTTGCGAATATATTTTCTTAATATCTGATTCAGTCGGGTTTTCGGACTGTATCCGTAGGCATTTAACCGTAGCGGACAGAATCAAAAATCTTAGTTATTATTAGCGTTAAGGAATAAACCTTGGTGAAGTACAAGTACAACGCAAGGTCAAAGGTAAAATCAAACAATGAAATTTAGATATTACACCGAGGGGTTATATTTGTAGATAAAAACCGTCCTTACGAATACGAGTTCACATTACCAGTGCCCGGCACTTCGCAGCACAAAACTTTACTTATACTACTAGTACTACTATACTTAAATACTTATACTACAAAGAGTTTGGAATGGGTCTCGAAGTCGTAACTGTGTGCTGGCAAGTGATTTAGTGAAAGCCATGACATTTTATTGTCCACGACTGCGTGATGAAGGCGCCGTTATCCCGAGTCGAACTCTCCCACTTTTGAGATTTTTCTACACCGATAGAGTTAAATCGAAAATAGGAACAACCCCTTTAAATAAGCATAATCTACTTTCTTAAAATTTCTTAATTTTCAGTTTTAAAACTCTTTGGAATGGGAGGGACAAGAGAAAGTAAACGAATTACGTGGTACAACAGATAAAATATAGATACCTGAGATCCTAATCACTATTTACATCAAATACAGACATGTATTTGAGTTTTCTGCATTTTATCATAAATAATTTAGATACGCTGCAAATGAATATAAATACTTTATTCTGTACATCCTGTATACACAATTAAAAAATTAAAACTCTAGAATTTCTGTGCGTGTTAATACTTTTCACGTGATGATAATGATTTGAAAATGTTTTGTTATCTAAAAACTACTGAGAAGATTTCTGCATTTCCTTGAGCCCCGTGATAAAGATTTGTCTGGACTGATCTAGAAGTTGCTTGTACTTGACCAGATCCTGCTGCCTCTCCGCGGATATTGCCTCTACATGAGATTTCAGCACAACAACTTCGTCCTCCAGAATGTGCACCCTGAAACGTTTTATGTGATTTAATTTTAATTACTGCGATTTAATTTTAATTACTGTTCCATATTATATATGTTGTTACGTTACATTTAATGTTAATTACTGCTCCATATTATATATATATGCAGTTACGTTATAGTTTATTGTCAGCTCAAAGGAGAATGAGTTATAGAACAAGTTCAAAATATTAATCAAAAGTTGAAAGATTTTCGAAACTTTTAGAGTCCAAAATTACAAATTATTCGATTCGGCAACCTAAAGATTCCAGACAAAAAATGAAAAAGGAATAAATTCAAAAACAAACTGGGAGTCAGATGGAGAGTGAAGTAGAGTTGCCGACTTGTTACAAGCGTCACACCGGGGAACTTTCTTACTCTGACATATTTAAAATTAGTAACAAACCCCTCTAACCTCGGACAAGCAAGGTAACAGTCCTAAGCACCATCACTCAAATACTTTTAAGCAAGTTAAAAATAGACTATGAATAGTACCGGAAAAGTACATACCTTAAGATTTTCAACAAGTTTCTCCAAATCCACCACTTGTCGAGAAAACCTCTTGTTTTGCGTTTCTTGGGACATCTTTTCCTCTTCTAATCTCGATATCCTGCGAAATGTTCATTGAAATTGTTTCAGAAAGGAATGAATGTCACATTTTTGGTAAAATTCATAGAATCTAAGGGGGAAAACTGCTGCTAACTGCAAATTATTGTAAACAAAATATCGATATAAGTAACAGACCTCTGATTTAGTACATCAGTAAGTTCGAAAAGTCGATCTTTTTCGACCTCAGTAGCACGGAGTAAGTAAGTTGTGTCGAATCCAGCCTCGTGGGGTTTAGAAGAGTTGGAGCTTACTTCTGGTGCTGATCTCGGTTGTTGCACTGTTACTGGTCTTATGTTCATCTGAAATGTAAATGTATATTTGAAACATTGAATTTGACGCGCAACAAAATCAAATACTAAAATGAAGCTTAATTCTGTACTTATTCATGTTTTTTCATTGTTTTGTCTACAATAATGATCTAACTGTACGAAAGACCCGACTGACCGCAATTTCTCGCGATCTGGTTATCTCCTCCTCTAGTTGCGAAATACGCCTGTCTTTCTGTCCCACATTTAGATGAAGCATCTCCACCTCCTCAGAGAGTTGCTTTATCTGCTGAACTTGTTCGTCCACATTCCCGGTAACCCCCCAGTCTCCTCCAGCTTGTTCCTGGACGTTGGAAAATGGAAGGAAACTGATGGAACGAATAATCTAACACTAACAGAACTTTTAAATATCGTTATCAACTCTTGCTTCATAAATCAATAAAAGTTAAGATAGATGTTTGTGTTAAATTGAGAAACAGCAGGTCTAAGTACCTTCTCTTCTAGAAGTTGATTAATCAGACTATCGTCATTCCTCCCCTTCTCAACTAAAGCTGTGATCTGAACTCTCAGAGTTCTCATTTCAGTGCTGAGTGTATTGTTCCTGGCTTTCACAGCGTCATAGTTCTTCTTGCTCTGTGCGATCTCGCTCTTTAGCGTGTCTATCTCTTTTTTACACTCCTAAAAACAGAGGGATGAAAATATACAATAATAACAAAAGTTTCGCCCGTTATTCCCGACAGAAGGGTAATATATTTCCACCCAGCCAGAGCTGTTACAATCTGACTTTAGAATGATATAATAAAAATTGTAAAAGTTAACCCCTACACCCCCGAGAATGAATTTTCAAATTTACCCCCTAAATCAACTTGTATTGGTCCGAATAAGAAAAGTCTGAAAGGTTTTTGTCTCAATGCTTTTGGTTTTCGAGATATCGCGAGGTCGATATATCGACCTCGGGGATTCAACAGGAAAATTTATCTATTTTCAAAATTTCGAAAATTGCTTGTTCATGAAAGTTTTTGGGCCCCATATGACACAGCCTTACATATTAAAACAATTGAGGAGAATAATTCTAGTTTTTAGTGTCTCAGTAATACAAAAGAGGTCAGTTATACTGAGGAGGTCGATATATCGACCTCGGGAGTTTCAATAGGTGAGATAACAAAGTTGGTCATATCAGCCAATTTTCCTGTGAAATAAATAGAATTAACTTCTTATTGGACTAAAAAGTCAACGTGAAAACTCTCAACCTGCTCTGTCTTGCTTTTCTCACTTTCTTACAACTGTATCTTGTTATTGTTTCATTCTAATATGACAAACAGCGATTGCTCTTGATGCGAGGCTTCCTTATGCTTCTCACATCCTCAGAAGACACTTGAAAGGAGAAAACATCACATAATTCAGCATTTGCCGTCACAGATGGGACGTTTCTTTCATGGACATGATACTAAAGTACGGTTTTTAATCACACTTTGGGGATTACCAGGAGACTAGAGAAAGCTTGATTTGC
>JH153573.1:92216-112000 GCA_000226015.1 Mnemiopsis leidyi | reverse complement strand
TCTCCAAACACATTACAACCGGGCTTATCATTTTACTTTTAAGTCAGATTAATCCTACTCTTATCTTGGACAAAACATCTCGATCGTATCGTTATTAAACTAACTTATAATAACTGTCAAAAATTCTGGGGACTTTTGGGGACAAATGGTGAATTACGTCAACGAGTTGACCCCTAGTCCCCATGATTTTTAGTCCCCAAAAGTACCCAAAAGTCTCCAAAAGTAGTCATTGGCCCCCCCCCGTTCGTTCACTTGATGTATCAAGTGCTCAGGCATTCTTTGGTATATTGGCACATAGACTTGAGAAGCCAACTTTGGAGGAGAAATCTGGTTCGGTTGCAGTAGGGTTATTGGGTAAAACAGTCCGGTTACTGGGTAAAACAGTCCGGTTACTGGGTAAAACAGTAAAGCAGTCCGATTACAGGGTAACCGGGACTGATCAGCTGAAACAGAGACGTAGATTGTACATCCTGTGTAGAAATGTTTTGGTATCAAATCACACTAGTGTCCCTAGAGAATTGTAACGTATAGGTGTAGTGTACATGAGTGTACTGTACTGCTGCGTAGTACAAGACGTATTGTATGGTATACACTACTGTGTACTGCTTGTACAATGCAGTGCAGCACACATACTCAAGTACAATGTACATTGTACATTGTACATTGTACTTGAGTATATGTACTGCACTCTACTTGCGATGTACACTCTTGATAATAGACGTGTTTTTCAATGTCATCATTTTGCCTTTTAATTATGATTATAGGTGCTAGACTAAAGCTAACTTTTAAATCTAAAGATGTGACCTATCTTCCACAACCAATGGATTAACGTTACAATTTAGTCAGTTAGTTTATTCTGTCATTGTAAACAGGGCTGATGATCTGGCAATTATCTTAACTGATCTATATCCTAAACGTATCTGATCTATATCCTAAACGTATCTGTCAGATGAGGGAACTAATACTTTCTACTAGGAAACAATTTTCCTAACGAATCATTTGTTAGAGTTATCATAACTGGTTGTTCGTATTGTCTTATCACCAAATAGATAACCACTACGTGCATGAGCTGCCGTGATTGTGTACACTCAGGTGTGTAAAATGTTCAAGTAGACGATTTAATCTTACTTTCAGAGAATGTGTCTGATAATGATGTAGGCTATGTCTTGTAAAGAACTTAAAGGATCGTGAGAACTTAAACGTTTATCGTAGCCACCAATTAATTTTTTACTTTGGTACCTATAGTTAGTGGTTGATGTATCTGAGAAATCAACTTAATGAGTTAATTCACATTTCTTTAAGTTATTTCAGTCAGTTAATGGTACAGCATGTAGCTTTAGCATTTTAATATCATGAAATGATAAAAAAGACGATATTAAAAGTGGGCCTAATTGTTTGGCTGACAATTTATAATTGCATTGTTTAACATAACAAAATTAATTCATTTCTACAAAAGTTGACATTACAAAAGTTATTACATTACAAAAGTAATTGCACGTGTTATCATTGTCATTATCTACACTACGAAAGTAATTGCACGTGTTATCATTGTCATTATCTACACTACAAAAGTAATTGCACGTGTTAGTTGACTGTACCGATCACGTATCAGGTGTTACTGTGTAACTTTACAAACTTAACTGCACTGTAGCAGGTGTTGTCCCTGATCCAGGCTCTAATCCTCTGTTACCATGGAAACCGGATATTATACTCTCTCCAGCTCTCACAACTCCCCCTGTTTTCTCTTGGTCCTTTGTTGAAGCGCTGGAACTTCAGTTCGCTAGTTTTTATTTGGTGTACACTAGCTTTCTTTCTTCTTGAATGGTCTGCTCCCTTGTCGCATTGTTGCGTAGAAACATGCAGTGTGCCAAACGTTCCTATGCCTACAGACTTGATTAATTAATTTTCAAATTTTGATTAAGAACTCACTCGAAAGTATAAATTAGAGCTTGAGATGTGACGTTTCTTTTCATTTGGAAACAGTGAATTTTCGTTAGCTCTGTAGCGACTGTACGTCGTACATGGCTTTACCGAATTTATGCTTCGCTAGAGGACCTTTTTTTCGTGAATCTGTTTTTTGCTCCTAAATAACTTGATATACATTAGGTGCTGCAACTTTCCTGCATTGGTTAATATATCCTGTAAATTCCATGTTTTCTGTAAGTTCTAGTTTTGGTAAAGTCTACGTCTGTACTTGGACATTGGCCATGATTTGAATCAATTTCGCTGCTAAAATTTCTTGTCTATCAACTAGCAGCCAGAAGCTTTAAAATCAAACGCAGATATCCCAATACAACAGTATAATTGCACAATTATTCAATTAAATAATTACATAATCGGTTGGCATAATTGTAGTCTCATACCTTATTCTTCTATGTCTGGTCTATTCAATTGCTGTATTAAACATATCCATTGTAATTAATAACTTGGCTAGAAAATAGCTAAGTGACTACATATTATGTGTGCGATAAGATCAATGTATACCGGGCTTGTCAAGAGGGGAAAGGAAGCGTGATTGGCCTACAAAAATCAGGCAGTGGCCCCTTCTATTCAGCCAACAATTGTCACTTTGTCATCTTAAACATTTTGAATTCTATCCTAGAGTACCTAAATCTACCTTCTACTTTCGTTTTCTACGGTTGGGACATACAATGTTGCAAAAAAATGAAAGATTGCATGAATGACGATGTTAATGAAACGATTATTGCCAATGGTGGACCGGGATAACTATAACCGCGAAACTTAACGTAGTAACTTCGTAATTGTAAAGTAAAGCCTAAAAGCCTACAAGCGTATCTATCTCAGGTCTACATTTCAGTGCAGGAGTGAACCAGTTACTCAATTATTCAATTATTTTGTACGTTTTGATAGCCTCTCCCGGATACGTTATGTACTTAAGAGATAAGACAAAACACGGCTCGTGTCGTCTCAACTACGAGGCCTCCTTATTGTTGTAAATGTTTGTCGCTACGAAACGCCGTTTTGTTTTTGCTGTAGTTTTTAAAATTATGTGTTGTTTGACTGATAATTGACATAAAAAGTTCAAATAACGTGCTTCAACACCGAAAATATATATTTTTACAACTTCGTAATAGAAAATGTACATTTCACATTTTAAAAGAGAAGTTTTTCTTAATCTCGGTGAAGACCCCCTTAGGTAGTAGAGCTATTTAAACTGTGCTACATTTGATAGTGTTGAAGTATTTCACCCCACAAAATCCACTATGATTCAGTTATACCTCACTTCATTATGTTGCCTTAGAGACATTCTTGTGTTGTTTGGCTACAAAATAACCGCTTTTGCCTTTTTCATAACCAGCCATTTTTTGGTGTGACGTAGATGGTTCAGATTTTTGTGGAGTTTGTGACCTTATCTGGCATAATGGCAATTAAAAGGAGCAAAGATGTATTTTGAGACAACTATTTGATTGGGCGTGGATCAGTCTTCCTCATTGTCAAAGAAAAAACTTTGCGAAAGCACTTTAGAGGAGTCACTGGTTCACTTCGTGACTTAACAACGTGGTAAACTCTTCAGTTTCCTTTGTTTACCCAAGCTCCATGAGCACAATCTTCCTCGTTTTTGGCAATTGATACAGTATTACCTCTTCTTAAGTTCACATTTTGCGAATTACTCGAGGGTCACAATTATTTCGCCTTAACTGGTGTAAAAAAGTGCATAAAATAATGTTGTTTTTTCGCCTTTCTTTGGATAGTTGATTTTATGTACAAGTTTTTTTTGTAATTTTTTGTCGTGGGTAAATAAGAAAACGTTTTAACTTCAGTATGAACATCAAACCTTCGTTCAGACTCGTATTAGAACATCACAATTGAAACGTTGATACACGAAATAGCTTTCAGTCATGCTGCTTATTTAGTTTGTTTGTGTGTTTGTATGTTTTCCTGTTTGTTCAGCAACTGTTATACACTTGATGTTCTTAGGACACGCGATGAGGTAGCGGGGCACGACAAGAAGAAGAAAAACAAAAAAATAAAACGAGCGATGAAACACGTAAGTTTATTTTTTCATAAGTATAATTTATTTTTTCATAATCATAGATATAAGCATAAGCATAAGCATGATAAGTATCATTAGTATAAGTATTATTTATCTACCATTTATTTACATCTACATACACTGGCCTGTGGCCGCTGCATTTTGTTCCTTGACAACATTGTAGAACTTGTATCTGACCCCTGCGGCTTGCCATTCATATTCACACATAAACCCACAGCTGATGAAATTGAACCTATTCACTAACACCCAAACCACGTGACCAGCAAACACCACGTGTCGAACACGTGGCAAACAATGCGTGTTGGTCACGTCCCATACAATCTGGGTTATTGGCAATCAAGCTGATTGCTAAGACCCTGGTTAGCGCTACGCTATTTTCGTTATAAGCTGAGTTAAGAAGGCAGCACGTCGAGTAGAAACTATCACTTCTGTTAATTGGTTGCCTGGGTCGCGTGTGGAATTGATCCAACTAGTCCGCAAGACAAATGGAAGCCTGCAAAAATGGGAGTTTATAGTTTTGCTGGTGGTCACTTCTTGCTGAGCTTCACCACTGCTGCATCAGCAGAGTGAAGGAGTGGCTACTGACACTATTTCTCATATTTCTAATATTCTCCCTGCAGCTGCAGCTGCGGTTGACGTCTAATTTCACGTATTGAAACGTCTATCACGTGACATAGCCAGAGAAGGATAGCTAAGTGTTATGAGTGGAGTTGTATCTTACTTGACTTACACCCCTCTATGTTACTATACGCGCACATCTTGTGTATGTAGTGTGTGTGTGTGTGCAAAAGAAGGTTTTAGTGCGTACAAAAGTCGAAAACAATATGAATTTTAAAGTTTGTGTTCCTTATTAAACAAAGTTTTATACTTAATAGCTGCTGTTCTAGAATTTGACGTTGTCGTGATGGGAGGAAACAAGTAAGTTGATTAATATATGGGATGAGACTTTGGATAGGTGAATAATTTAAAATCGCAGAAGCGAATTTTACCAACTCACGTTGTATACTTACGTAAAAGTTACATTGTAACACAGCTCAATACAGATACGCCGTGTAGTAAGTCCCTCCACTCACGAACCCTCCACATCACACGAACACAAATATTTGGAGAATGCTGAGAGTGAATACAGTAGCAGCGGTGTCAGTTTCATTTCATCCATTGTTCAGCACGTAAGTCATTCAGCACTTCAATTCATCTTACACTGCACGCTTATTTTATCTAAAGCCTAAAATGTCCGAAAGATTTATGGGTATTGTTTTAAAACGTATGTATTTGGCGAGACGATTTAATTTGCGAAGAATTTGCGGCGGGTTGAACAAGGTATGAAGAACAATTTAACGGTGTTTCCATGCTCGGTCACCGTTCATTAGCATTCATTCACTCTGCGAGATGATTTCTGCGAATCAACCATATAATTACTGAAAATTTGGTCGCTGCATAGCTTTGTCTTGGCCCTCGTCGTTGCATCATAAAAGTATAACCTTGAACGTTTATGGATTATTCAGAGATTAGGTCGGAGTATTGCGTAGTTTGAAAAATTCAGTACTGCTGCATTGTTTATCTCAGCATGGTTTTGCAAAAATAATCGTGCAATGACCTTGCAGTGATTCGCGTGAGAAAATTATTCACACCATGTTTTTACGGTTGGAAATGGAGAACGCCCAAACTCTTATGTATGCAAAGGTTGCGCGCGCATTGCCAGCGTAATGGTCGCGCGGTGAAAACATCATATTCGCTGCGCGCGCACAGCGACCAAGGCTACATGAGGCCAGGAATCGTATGATTCTCTTTCGATTTTCCGCTTACGAAAATAAACAAGGATTTCTCAAAAACTGTAAACACATCAAATTAAACGACGAGGTTAATCGACCGTTGACATTATCAAAACTTACTGACACGATTACATCGCGAAATGTGACGACAAGTGTCACTTTCTTGTCCTTCATGTAACGGTAATTACAGGTGCTTTCTGCCCGCGCTTTTAATGTCAGTAAAAGAATGTAGAACAGCTAGCTGTATAGCAAGGCTTGTTATGTACATAGTTGCTCGCTGTAACTGCAGATTTGTATTCCTCCACTCTTGGCTTCGCCTAGTTGCTGGATTCTTGAATTCGTTGTTAACTCTGAAAACAAAAGTAGGCGCCCACGAATGTTATTCACAATCGCGGTATAGATCGGTACAATCAATTTTTGCCAAAAATGCGTCTAGTGCAGAGTGTACATAAACAATTGTTTATTACAGTCAATTGTTTAATACAGTCAATTTCTAACTTGTTGCCAAGTTAAATGCTGGCTGCCTTGTCTATTCATGTACTCAAAAGTGGCGCTCTTTATTAAGAAATGGTGCCAAATTTGATTATATTTCTGTGAGTCGAACTTAAGGAATTAAGGTGATATCATCTTTCATTGTTTTTGAAGATACCTACCCAATATCCTTCTAAGTATTCCCTGTCTAAAATTACCTTCACAAGAAACAGTTTAGCTATGATACCTTAATGTGTCCAAGTCCACTTCCCACTTCCCTGATCTTGCTACGGTTATAATATAATTTTATGTTTTGTGAACTGAGATTTATGTGTAAATTGTAATTGGCACTGGATCATCAGGACAGGTCTGGAATAAGCATATCACGAAACCAAACATCTCTCTATCAGCCATATTTCCACTGTTTACAGTTTCATTTTCCCACGATGTCCGGTTGTATTTTCAAGTTTTGACGGATGCCTAAACGGTCGTCTTCGAGGTCCTCATCTAAGTTTAAGAGTCTCAGAAAGTCACTCTCTTTCATTTCTCTACAATCCAATGATTCGCATTCGAGTGTAGGTTCCGGAATCGCCCTCGAGAATACTTCTGCAAGGTAACACCTTTTTTATTTTGAAGTTCGTCATCTCACTTGGTTTCTCTTTCAACGAACGGAGGCTCAGTCATTGTCATTTATTTTTCTATTCTGAGGCGACGTTTTGATAGGCCAGAAGCCGAGAGATGTTATGTTTGTCAAGCTGAAAATTATTTCTAACTGTCATCTGGCGTTCGTCTCGAGCTAAAATCCAGATTTATTCACAAGAGAAAAGCAGAAACAACTCCAACTCTATCTTCCCAACTAATGACTAATAACACCACCCTCCACACTGCCCTCGCAGAGAAGGCAGTGTCAGAGAAAACACTGCTCATGTAAGTAGAGAGCGTGTTGGAGAAGATGTAGAGGAGAGTACAATACAAGATGGAAGTACTGAGGTAGAGGGGGCTGCCCGACCTGGGTCTGACTATCGATCTCTTCCCTCCACTCCGAGCTGGGCTCCACCGGGCTGGTATGAGGATGTGTTTAATCAGTCGGTATGTTATTAGCAACACTTAGCAACACTTAGCAACACTTAGCAGTAGTTAGCAACACTTGGTAGTAGTTAGCAACACTTAGCAGTAGTTAGCAATATTTAGCAGTAGTAAGCAGTAGTTAGCAGCAGTTAGCAATAGTTAGCAATATTTAGCAACACTTAGCAATAGTTAGGAGTAGTTAGCAACACTGAACAACACTTAGCAACACTGAACAACACTTAGCAACACTTAGCAACACTTAGCAATTGGTACATCAAACGACGATTGTCAACAGCGGTATGACTTATTACTTTTTACTTGGTAAGCCACACTTTAATAGCTACTGTAGCTGTGATTTATAAATTCCCTTCAATATTCTATAACCTGATCGCTGGAGGATATAAAGACGCTTGTACGGCAAATAACAAAATTGATCTGGTCGGAACAATTCCAGCCACCTTGTTGCAGCTGGTGTGACACATCAGATAAGTAGGACGCATCTATAGTAGGGTTGTAACACATGTTGTTACGGGAGGGTTGTAGCACCCCATTTTCTCCTTTCGTCTAACCAGCTGCCAGTTCGGTAGGACCGGGCAAATACCGGGTGTTGCTATATTTAGACACTGTCCGGCTAATAGCACATGTGTAACCTACATGTAAAACTTTCCTGCTATCTATACCGCTGATTACTTAGTTTCAACTTAAAGCGGAGAACGGCAAGTGTCAACACTTTTCTTTTTCACCTCTAAACTTATCGCATCAACAAATCAACTTTCTGTGCCAACATATCAGCTATTTGTGTCAATACCTCTCATGTCTAGCACACGTTTCTAGCACGTACATCTCTTCATTAATCAGACTCTCTCCCTGCGGATAAGCTTATAGCTCTCACTGACAATGAAATATACAGCGAGATTCTCACTCTGTAGTTTCTTGTACTTGTGTTTTATTTGAGATGGTTTGTTTCCCTGGGAGTCTGGGAAGAATTGTGTAACTTCAAGTCTTACTTATCTCAACTCATTGCTGGGACGGACTTGCGTTCTGTTCGCTTAGCTTGTTCAACAAGTTGCTAAACAACGAATTTGGGTTGATCTGTAAATATTTTCACCTATGCTTTGTTACTTTGTTATGCGAAGAATTGTTTTGTCATTGGCTACACTTTGTTCATGTTACGTAGGTTTATACCTAGCCTTAATGTATGGCTGGATTCATGTTGTCTTGTACAAGCAGTCCATGGAGGATTGTATCTTGTCGAATTGATAAACATGATTATAGAAATGCTGCATAATTTGTACTGTTTGGGTAATCCTTCTACCTTCGGCTGAGTTTATTGTACTAAATTCCAAAATTCCAGTACAATCTAGACAAATGCAGGTCTGTCTTCAGCCTGGTTAGTTGTTAGCTTGTCTGACCTGATCACAAGTTATTATAACACACGTAGTCGTCTTGTCTACCGCTCCTTATTTCACATACCTAGCATACAGTCCTTGCCTGCTTGTCTACATCTGTAAAACCTTTGTAAAATGTATACAGAGTACTGGATCAGCAGTATATTGCACGTGTAGGACTGCTTAGTGCATCCATTGTATTCACTGTAAACTTACACGAGCCACTATAATATAGCATGATTATGCGCATAGCATACTGATGTAGTATAATCAACCCTAGTAACTCTGAGACCAGGATCAATACTATTATTGTAATACTCTTCTCCTGGCTCCTGGATCAATACAACCTGTAGTGTGTACTAGCATTGCAATGCCGGTATGCTAGTTTACCGTGCTCTAGTAGATTTTATTGTAGGTATTTCAGTGTATCTTGTACTTTTCTAGTGGCAAACATTGTACCTTAAAATCGCGTGTAGTCTATCCAGCCTTTTCTTAATTGACCAGTCGTGAGGAACAGTTTAAAAACCGTCTGAGACGGCACCTGGGTAAAGGTCACAGTACTCGGTAGTACGATGTTCTAATGTTATAATCTTATGTTTAAACATCACCTCCTTGCACTTTGCAGAATTACAGAAGTCATACTTCAGCCATATCTGAAGGTTGTAGCCATGGATTTGACTAGGCTGTTCCTTCCATAAATGCATATTGCATAATTAACGTAATTATGTTGGAAGTGTGCAATACACATGTACAGTATACACAAATTATACACAATATACATTGTACACACACTGTGTCTGCTTGCTCCAATGGCAAGATAACTCTATATAATTGTATAATTAGTGAGCCAGCCTGGCTTTCCTGGTCTATCTGTCGTCTAGATACTATAAAGTATACCCCTGCCGTAGGTAATGTATCTTCTGCTTATTGAGATCATCTGAAGATTATATCTTTGTTTTCCTGTTTTGTAAAAAGAATTAGACTGTGCTCATCGACTTTTTCTTTTAATCCTCAAAATTGCTCTGTTAGGTTTGTCGTAAGGTTGTGTTCTTTTTTACTCACAGCATTACCTATCTTAGTTCAGTAGTTAGTAGTCAGTAAATACTAGATTATCTAGTCGTACGTTTTTTTAGTAGGTACATTACACATAGAATTCTCTTATAGGATATAGATGTATTTGCCCAAATAGCCCTATAGGACTAGAGGATAACTTTTTAAACTAAATAATAGGAATCTCAGTCAAAGTTATCGGCTTATCTCATAGTGACGTTGGTTGTCACTACCAAGAACGACCTTCAGAGGCGCTTCTAGAACAAGCCCACAGGCTTAAGTTTCCGATTTTACTGAAATCTAATGCACTAAGCTCTACCCATTTCTGAAAATTCAGATGGCATTTCTTATCATTATCAAGTTGTGGTCTTTCATTATATCGAATCGCTATACTGTTGATACTGTGGGCTGATTTTTCCTGTTATTTCGAGCGAAATAAAAAAGGACCGTATCTACGTGATTTAAGCTTTCCACCTGAGACATTGCGACTTTTTGTTTGTTTGTTTGGGTGTTAGGGCGGCGTGACTGTATGCTCACACGTCTGTCTGTTTGTCTACGCCCAGCAGTTGTGTATCGAAATTGTTCCAACATAGTAGTTGTACAAATTTGGCGATCATCAACACGCCCATTTCCGCAATACTATGGGAAAACCGTGCCGTAGTTTGATATTGTCGTATCAAACATGCTACTTTTCGTTGAAGTGTTATCAAACGTATTGACCAGACATTTTCTTCTTCTGTTCGTAATATTTATTTTAATTTATCGCGTTGTTAACTGTTGTACCAGAAAAATTAAAATTCCATTCTGCTCTATCTCTCTTCTCAGTGCTGCTCTGTTCTGCCCTATTTATCTTACACACTGTGCTGCCTGGATCATTGACTCACTGTAAGAGAAGGGTTATTATTCCTTCTGGGCGGGGGAGATCTATTTGCAGCAGCAACAACCGCCTCTAATACACGTTCCATGCAATGACTTTGGTACTTTTTACTCCTCAACTTTTCTCCCTTTCATCTTTTAATCGTTCTCGCCTTTTGCTTTCCCTGTGCGTTCTAATATGCTCCTATATTTCAAGCTCGATTGTTCTATATTCCCATTTTTCCACGTCTGACGTGGTGTCACACGTGCCTTGGCTGGTAATAGTGCTGCATCATATACTGGTTGTCGTTCAATTGCACTGGTTAAAATATCCAAAATCGTTCGCATAATTTCATCTATGCTATTGACATCAGAATGACTTCTCTGACACACGAGCAATTGCTTACCATCGCATTGATGCTAGAAGTGACGAACTGAGCCCGTTAATTATCGAGCCACGTTTTGAATCATTCTTTTCAACCCCTAATTAGGCAGAAGAAACATTTCATTTCCTGAAACAATTAGTATTCCGTTTAAGTTTGTAAATCTTAGAAAAATTTCTTGCAGGCGCACGATCGTTTTTCACAAAATATCGTCACGCTACCAACAAACCACATGTCATTCCATATTGCTTCCCTTGCTTCTGTTATGCAATGATGTCTTTAAACCATATTGTCGTTCCCTGATTTTCTACGGTGTAAATTTGAAATCTTCATTTTCCATTTCCATTTCTACAGACATTTCAGTCCTAATTAAATACGACATTCGGGGCTCGGACTAGGTTTACCGTTAAACTACCTGGGTGGTCCTGCCGCTCTATCACACCCGATTTTGTCGACAATGTTGCAAGATCCCCGTTTAATTATAGACATCCCACATTGTGGTGCGCGCTAATTTTAGCATCGATATTTCATTAAGAAACGTGATAGAGCCAGCAGAGTTCGCGATATTTCATTAAGAGACGTGATAGAGCAAGCAGAGTAAGCTTGACCCTGTCTCTGTGCCCACGTTCTGCTTAAGTTGGATATGATTGTTTTTTTGCAGCTAGAATCGGCTCTCATTATTGTGCTTTGATCCTTGATCTCTTAAGTTCTTAGCAAGGTTTTCTTATGCTTTTGACTTGATTTCTTTCAAGAAGCTAGATTACCTCTAAATAACAGACACAACCTTTAGCCTCCTTACCCGATGTCCAGCCTAACAGAAGATCCCGACGACGATGAAGAACGCTTCACTTTCGAAGAGTACATCAACATGATTCGTGACCAGAGCAACGAGAATCTCTCTGGGGAGAAGACCTTTTCCGGCTGGGGTATCAGCACCAGCACCTGCACCAGTACCACTAACAGCACCACCAACAGCACCACCAACCACAACAGTACTGCGTCTTCTAAAGGCGGTAGAAGCAGTGTCTCGCCTACCTCTCTAGAAGGAGATGAAGCTCAGGACCCGGTAGAAAAGAGGATCTTGGTGAAGCAGCAGATGACAGAGGAGGTGAGGGAGAGTGAGCTGGATTCCAAGGAGAGGTTGGAGGTGAATGATAAGATCGAGTCGGATCTTCCTCCTTCTAATGTGATTCGCGGGAAGAAGAGGAGGGGAAGAAGAAAGATGAGGAAAAAGAGTTTCGAGACGCTTACTCTGCTTGGAAACTCGGTTTGTGCTTTGTGCTCTTAAAGCTTTTATAAAGACCATTTGTGTTTGTAACACACATTTTATCTGTATTTTTGAATTGTCTTTAAATGTAGCTCTTTTTTACTGAATGCATTCATTTGCGTTTTAGAGTTCGCTACAAATCTTAAAATCGAGGAATCAAGGGTGATCATCTATCATGAATGTCCCAAGGAAAAATTAATCGGTCGATATTCGGACTAAATTCGTGATGGCCCCGTTATGTAATGTAGATTTTGGGGATTTCATTTTGGTCTTAAAGATTTCAACAAGTTTCTTTTATAATCATATTATCATTCACTTGTAAGTAACCAGTTTAACCTTGTTAACATTAAATCTTGGGCACTAAGCTCACACATTTGAATATTCACACTAAAAATAGTGAGACACGCTAAAAGCTAAAACGGCCGATCATAACTTTTCTAGTTTTTCTCATTTTCGTTGCCATGTTCCCCGATGGAACTATCATTAGATCGCCATAGAAACGGAGCCAACCTTCTCCGACAGCTTTTCACATCTCACCGGAATCTCTTCACACAGAGCTCTCCGCGACGCGCACCCCAACAACTACAAGACAACTTTACCGACTGGTACTACAAGTGGGTTATCAGAGAGCAGTCTCTGTCTGTAGCTAGTTGTAACATACCCTGGCGCCTTGTCTGTGGGTTAGAGAACGACCAGGACATCGACCAGGAGCTGTGGGGCTACAACTCTGACGAGGACGAACTTTGGCAGGACATCGGGAGAGAGTTTGAGGGGCGGGAGTTTCCAGAGTTTTGTAAGTTTGGAGAGACGACGAGAAAGAGTTCTGAGAAGGGCATCAGATCTCAGTTATTAAATATTGTTGGTCAAAAAACAGACTGTTGGGAAGGTGATCCCATAAAAGAAGTTTGTGAGAAAGAAGATTTTGTTTTAAGTCAGAGCGAATCTCTTTCTGACGAGAATCATTCAAGGAATAAAAGTTGCGTTTCATCTGCATCTTCTTTACAATCAGTTAACAGGGAAAGTGTGCAGTCTCATCACGTCACCAGGAACGATAACAACTCATCAGAACTATCAGGTAGAATATCTCGACTAAATTCATTGCAACGTTACAGTAGTGTTCTAAGTGAGGAGTACTATTCTTCTAGCTGCTCTTCAGACTCAGAGTCTGACGATAGTTCATCCTACACCTACTCCTCCACATCACAGTCCTCATCTTCCTCTTCCTACTCGTCCTACTCTTACTCAAGCTCATCAGATTTAGAGCAGCTTCAACACCAGACTTCACCAACAGTCCACGAGGAAGAGTCCGCAGAATACTCCCCGGTATCAGATCACAGAACAGATCATCTGAGCTGCACTGAGCCAGAAACCCCCTCTAGTGATTATTTCAACGTTTCGGACGGGAGACAATCTTTCACCAGCTCAAACGTGTCCACAGATCAGTTGTCTTTGTACAACATAGAGTGTTTGGTAAGAGGAGCAAAGAAGAACGGGCTGACATTAAGAAATTCTCTTTCTTTACCTCATCTTAGAAATCTTCCAAATTTGACAGCTAGTTGCTCGGTGAGCAAGCCAGCTCCTTTAAGCTCAGGACCTTCCTTCAGAGTACGGCTACCAAAGATAAAACGTCCTAGGAGTCGAAAAGAAAGCAACGACAAATCCTTGTCTGAAACACTTAAATCAGAGCCGCCTCTGTCAGTTTTGGAACCCCTCGAACCACCAAATCTTACCAATCACGATCGATCGAGCAGCTTCACTCGACAAGAAGTGGGACGAATACCTATCAAGAAGAGGTGTAGACACAACTCGTACTACGACCAGAACTTGAAACCTCTGTTGGACACCGGACAGACAAGAACCCCCACTCCAGAGTCGTTTATAGGAGGGAGGGAAAGAGCTAGGAGTAAGGAGGAAGGGAGGAGTGAGACGACAGTTGAGTACGTGTTTGTTTTAAACCAGGGCCTGGTTGAGAGAAGAGAAGGAGAGGTAAAGAGAGCAGGAGACAGGGACTGTGAGGAGGATATCACATTGTCTGCGACAGATATAGGTCCTAACTTAACTCCCTCAACAGATATAGGACCTAACTTATCTCTCTAAACAGGACCTTATCAAACTCTCTCCAACTCCTACAGATAACTGCCGATATATACGAGATAGACCTGCCTCAATACACTAGCTGAAACAGAACACTGCCTAACTTTTCTTACTACGACATGAAGGAAGATTTACTAGATCCAATCTCCCTCCTAACTTCCTTAAATCCGCTCTCTGAAATCTCTACTCCCAAAGAATCTCATTTAGAAACCTCCAACTCCACTTCTCTGTCCAAACTCTCTCCCCCTCTATTTTACAACAGGGGTGGTGGCACATTTAGGACATGTCTGATGTGGGACGATCTTTCCTTGGTACTACAGAAGTACATCCTACAGAACTACCTGAAAGCAGAGGATCCTGAGTGTCCTGGTCTCCTTGGTAACGAGAGTGAACAGACTGATCTACTAGACGGAGTTCTTTCTGTGCTGGAGAGGGTTAGTTTGTTACTTTTCAGGTTCTTAACCGTTACTTTTATGTGGGTTACACGGGTGATGGTTTATTAGTAGGTTACAGGCGTAAGATATTGTGTTACAGCTGGTCTAGTCGAACTATGAATTGTGAGCTGTAATATATATCACCCATATATCCCGCGATACATGTCAAGTGTCAAATGGATCTCAAAACCAAAAATAGTATCAAAATGAGCTCCTCTACTTCATTATCGCGGACCTGGTCAAATTAAAGATAAAATACAAATCCTCGACGTCAAATCGAGCGTGGTCAACTTCTGGAAGAAGAAGTACATACAAAATGTGCCATTCCTTTTGGCATGCTGCATATTATATATGTCAAATATTTAAATACCACTCACCGTCCTCTGTAATCACGCATTGCTCCATATTTTCCGGTAGCTCCTTCTGAAACACTAGAACCCGAAGTTTCATGAAGTATCTTATACCAGTTTATCTGTTAATTACCCACTCCTGAGGTTTTCCCTTACGCATAAATGTAATTTTGCACGGGATTTTGCAAACATTTGTACCGGTATATTGATCTCTTCACTTCCTGGCCACCTGTAACTTGACACTAACTAGATTCAAGGTTAAAGTTTTTGTTGCAAAGTATGATTTATGTTTATGTTATTCCTGGCGACACGTGCATTTTTGCTACAAATTTACAGATCACGTGTTAATTCCCGCTGCGTCATGTCGTCATGGCAGCAGCGCGATAATATTGTTCGTCGCCCTGCTGAATCACCTCATATCCCTTTTAGTGTGTACAGTCTCATCCGTACGACATATTGCCTTGTGTAGAGTGTTTCTAATTCTTGTGCGTGAGTCGTGTCATGTTGTGTGTACACGATATTGTCATTACATTCCACTGATAGATCACTATACATTATATCGTGATTTGTTTCTCTGTCTGCTTCACTGCCAACTTTTGTTTTAGCTCTTGATATTTCAGTTGTTGTTTTCTCGCCCGTTCCTTGCTTCATTTCATGTTCGGTACCACTGAAACAGAATAAGGAATGACTAACAGTTGGTGAAAGATCTAAGACAGTACTGTCAGTACAGCAGTTACTGACAGTACCTACTTCCAGAAGAACTTACAAATCACAGACATGAGTACGGACGGATCAACATCAGGACGGAGAAACTATGGTGTGCGAGAGCTGGGAGCGAGCGTCAGTAGTGGCATGAGTAACGGGTTCAGTGACAGCAGGATCATGTGGGGTTCTGTTGCCAACTTGGTTTCGTGTGGAGTGGATAAGGTGGCGGAGACTGCTAGCAGAGTCAGGGATGAGGTAATGAGGGGTGGTGGGCCGTGCAATCCAGGTTAAAGCCTAGTGTACATTTTGAACAAAACCAGTGAAAATATAAACCCCCAGATTTTCTCTTACACAAATTTCTCTGACCTTCTTTGTTATCTGTTCTGAGTGTAACGTTGTCCAAACCTGGATAACAAAATTTGGTAAATGACTCCACTGGAGCGGAATATGCAATTACAATGCGCATAATATTGTAATGAATTTGCTCCAGGACTGAATTACAGCCCGCCGGAAAGTGGCGAGAAACGTCAAAAATAAATATGTGTAGTCTAAAAGAAGTTAGTTTCTCCCTCCAAACAACGTCTCTTTCGGACCGTGCCTAAGTGCACAGAACAGCCGTCTGACAATTACATACCAATTATGCATTACATACCATGCATTACATACCAATTATCGCGACAGCGCCACCCGAACTACCGCGAGTGTAACTAATTACAACTCAATTATCGCTCTTTCAGCTTCGCCCGACGTTATTATACATACTAAACACCGGCTCTGTGTACGCTCTAACACTGCTGAAATATATAGCCTTTCATTTCGCCCAACCAATTTCCGTAACGCAGCAGCAGTAGGAGTAGTAGTGCATGAGGGCTAAGTTTGCTGTGTAACAGAGCTGTCATTATACTTGGACAGCAGGCCGCTCGTTGGACTCATTATTGTGTATTTTGTATACTTTGACGTAGGTCTACCCTAAATGCTTTAGCAAACAGATTGTTGATCGTTCCCTCTTTTACTTTGCCGTGTGTTACTGCGTTGACAACTGCAATTTCGTGTATAGCAAGAAACACAAATTTGTAGTGCCCAATATGGACTGGTCGAGAAAAGGCATGTCGCGCGACGGGAAGAAAGAGTCGCGCGACAAGAAGAAAAAGCAGCAAGTGAAAGTTACCCGCAGTCTGGAAAACTCCCCCAACTCCCCTCGTCCCTCAGTAAACCTCCGTCAAACCGCCAGTGTGGTACTGAGTGTTGACAGTATTGATGGTAGTTGCCATGGTTACGAATCTAGCCCTCTGCTCCGACCTAGAAACCTGCTCCTACGTGGAAGTCACGTGACGTCAAGTAATCACGTGACCACCTCCCCCTCCTCCCCACACCTCTCCCCTGCTGTAAAACCTGGACGTAGCTCCACTGTATCTGGAAACTTACCCTCCCCTCCTCCTATACGCATAGTGAAGAGTCGTAGTGCCGAGTTTGTGCGAAATTACGCAGTTTCGCCTGGTCACGTGTTGCCTGGTCACGTGGTTTCTGCAAGTCACGTGGGCACGGAACCCTCTAGTCCGACCGTCAATCAGCGCAGTAAGAACAGTACTCCTGACTCTTTTGTTACCTGGCTTGAAGCAGCTAAACATGTTGTAAGTTTAGGGGATTTTTGTGTTGGCGCTCGGTCTGCCTCCCAATTTTATGAGAAGTTAAGGTTTTGAGTAACGTAGAACTTCGTTTCTTAAATATGATTTTATTTCTTTATGTCAGTTAGGTAATGCTAATCAAGAATATTTTCTCTTTCAAAATTGGCAATTTTCACAACTTAAACCACCTCATACTTCATAGTCATTAGTCAACATCCATATTGCATTACAACATTCTGCATTACGACCTTCAAAGAGTAAGGATGAGAGGTGAAATTCAACAGAGTTATCTAGGTATTTGTTATTGAGACTGGATTCTGATAAAATAAGCCTTTTCAACTGAAACTTAAGCAAGGTCGGTTGAATTTAACAAAAGGAGGGCGGTTGCTTTTCCTTGAACGAATTAAAACTTTTACTGATTTTACTGCTTCAATGTAAAACTTCTAGCCTTACACAGATCTAATTACAGATCTTATGACAAATCTTCTCAACTTGCGTTTATGACAAAACTGATTCTAATTCTATACTTCTCTATAAGGCGTGTTGTATTGTGTAATTAATGAGCTTATGCCTTATTAATAGTCATATCGTGCTTATCTTATGTACAATGTCTGCTACCTCCTTAATGTTATAATAATGTTATAATACAATTCTAGCACCTGTTTTACTGTCTTAGTATCTTGAAGTTAGTTTCCTCCCGTACATTCCTGGTATAAAATTCTATTATTCTTTGAAGTAGCAGCCGAGACGTTACATTCTGTCACAGAATACTCTAAAGATAATTCCAGTTGGTATTAGAACTTTTCCTGTTTCCAAGGTAGTATTTGTCACGTGACCTAGAATTATCTATTTCGAACCAGACAATGAAACCAACGTTATTTAAAATCGCTGTCTTTAGTTCTTTTTATGCCGGTCCAGCCTTTCTCTGAATTCATTTCTCTCGCAATTTTGATTCTCTTTTTAATATTATGCTAACATTTTAGAATCTTAATTTTAATAAAGGAACCAAATCATAAACTAAATAGATAAAGCAAGAATATTTATCGTAATTATAACAGAATCGTTACCTATACTATTTAATGCTTCTTGACTAAGTTTAAGATTAAATTAGAAAAACTTCTTACACTTTGTTAGGTTTCCTAGGTAAGTAGGTGCTACTTATCAGTTATCACACACTACACTACAGTACAGCCATGTCGCATGTCTGTAAGAGAGCTACACGTGAATCAGCTGTGTAATTATTGAAATTACTCAGTCTAGACTTGATCAGGCAATATTACATTTCAATATAGCTTATAGCTTTATAGCAGTATTATTTTTGCTTAGGTTATTGTTTGGTTTTAACTTTAGACTGGTTACCTCTAACCTTCTACTGAAGTATTGCGCACCTCCTTAATTACTTACCTCACTTTCTTTACCAGTTACTCTGGTTACCAGTTACCCTGGTTACCAGTTACCCTAGTTACCACTTACCATAGTTACAAGTTACCCTGGTTACCAGTTACCCTGGTTACCAGTTACCCTGGTTACCAGTTACCCTGGTTACCAGGTACCCTGGTTATAAGTTACCCTGGTTACCAGTTACCCTGGTTACCAGTTACATTGGTTACAAGTTACCCTGGTTACCAGTTAACATGGTTACCAATTACCCTGGTTACAAGTTACCCTGGTTACAAGTTACCCTGGTTACAAGTTACCCTGGTTACCAGTTGTCCTTGTTACAAGTTACCCTGATTACCAGTTACAGCAGTATTATTTTTGCTTAGGTTATTGTTTGGTTTTAACTTTAAACTGGTTACCTCTAACCTTCTACTGAAGTATTGCGCATCTCCTTAATTACTTACCTCACTTTCTTTACCAGTTACTCTGGTTACCAGTTACCCTGGTTACCAGTTACCCTGGTTACCAGTTACCCTGGTTACCAGGTACCCTGGTTATAAGTGACCCTGGTTACCAGTTACATTGGTTACAAGTTACCCTGGTTACCAGTTAACATGGTTACCAGTAACCCTGGTTTTAAGTTACCCTGGTTACCAGTTACCCTGGTTACCAGTTACCCTGGTTACCAGTTACCCTGGTTACCAGTTACCCTGGTTACCAGTTACCCTGGTTACAGGCTACCCTGGTTTTAAGTTACCCTGGTTACCAGGTACTCTGGTTATAAGTTACCCTGGTTATCAGTTACCCTGGTTACCAGTTACATTGGTTACAAGTTACCCTGGTTACCACTTAACATGGTTACCAGTTATATTGGTTACCAGTTACCCTGGTTACCGGTTACCCTGGTTGCCAGTTACCCTGGTTATA
>JH153573.1:68302-80266 GCA_000226015.1 Mnemiopsis leidyi | reverse complement strand
GTATCAGCGCTATTAATTTGTTCTATAATTTTAAAGGTCTTTGTTCCACTCTGCAGCTTTTTACTACAATTTTGTTCTTGAGGACAGAAGTCAGATTCCCTAAAAAGTTCAGAAAATTCCGTGAAACCACTGTCACACTGTTGCTCTGCTTTGATTAAAATATATTCGGTTGAAAGTGCTCTTTTGTTTTCTATTTTAGAGCGTTAGGTTCAGTGCTGGTTTTTTGTTCGCTCGTTAAACCTTCTCTCAGTACTTTTAATTGACAATTTACGAGAAATCTCTCGTTTGCTGGTAACGAATAGGTACTTGCTAGGTTATCTAGAGGTAGAGATGAACCAGCCAGGGATTTAAAAAAAACTGGGAATAGCCAACTGCTGTACAGCTGTGGTAGGAACCAACAGAATTTTTGGAAGGTTCTGTAACGACCAGAAAGTTTAAAATGTGATATGGCAATTTTTTTCCATTTTATATTTCCCAGCAAGAATATTTTCTCAGTCAGGCAGGCAGGCTGTTGCTAAAGTTTACATAAATTATCATCGTTAATTAACTACCCCCTCAACACGATGACATATTGTTAGACTTATTTAGGATTCACCTGTATCGAATTTCACACAAGGTCGTTTCCTAGGGCTCTTCCTCGTCTTGATAGGCTGCCATAAACACCACCTGACATTTCCTGCATTCTCATTGGCTACTGGAAGCATCCCGTGTAGACTCCGCGTGCGCTTATTGGATAGTTACTGTCACGTGGTGTGTTTATACACAGACTTACGAGAACACACGGTGTAGAGAACACTGTCTTCTACTTGTTACTGAACGTTCTATTTTGTGTAGTACAGCTCTGCTTGTATTGAAGGAGTGTGTAACTCTGTACATTTAACACTTAACAATTGCAATATTCTTAAGTTTACACTCGCTATAGTTGAATATACACACTCCTGTTCTCGTATTACATGTGTCACGTGTTTCATAATTGTCTTTGTCTTGAGAGCTGCAGAGATTTCCAGATTAACTACCCTGTTCTGTCTGACCAATTTCTCGTTAACCACCGTTTTTCACTGCTTCTCGTGATTAGATACCGGATTGCTGTCTGACCCTGGCCCTTATCGTACTTATTAGTAGCCTTGAAAGAGGAACGTTTTAAAAGATTCCAGAAAGTTCTCCAACAAAGATCTGCAAGATTTAAGAAAGTTCTAGAAGGTTGGAACAAGTACAGTAGAACTCTAAAGATGTCCAGATACAGATTATCGGAAACTACTCTCTCTACAACTTCCGTACCTCTTCTTCAGGACACATACCAGTTTATACAGGTACTTAAAATGAAGTTGTTTTGGACTTGTAGTTGTTTAGGACTTGAAGTTCCTTATGACTTGAAAGTTGAAGTTGTTTAGGACTTCTGGTCTTAGTTATTCTTTATTTGTCATTTACTCTATCGCTAACCTGTAGGCTTATATATCGCGATTAGAACATAAATTCCCCCTTGCACAACTATTGACCCCCAAAAATAATTAAGGTCCCATCTCGATAACAAAACGATAAAAATAACCTCAGAATCACACAGGCTTTCACTTCAGGTATAATAGTCACGTCCGCTAACGGCCCAGCCCCAACTTTTGCAACTCTTGTAATTTACAAATGTCTCATATTTGGTGATGTTTCGAAACAGGAACCATTGTCCAGGCTCCGTAACTGCCCCTTTCACCTGGAGCTCTAATTTCAAGGGGTACTACTTTACTTACTCGCTACCACTACATAAATATAATAGAAGTGCTGCTATTATATTTTAGAAGCCCTACTATACTATATCATATTATTATTTCTAGCTTTTTGTCATTTCGGCTGCCTAACTTCTGAGTTAAAGTTTAGAATTTCAAACATTTGTAGAAGATTCTGCCGTCCTATTTCAACACAATAAAGGATAATAATTCAGATCAAATTTACAGTCACATTTAAACAAAGAATCCCGAATTAGGCAGATCACGTCTTGCCACTTCAAAGAATTCAAATGAGAAACTTCTTTCTTTCCGTTCTTTCCGTTCTTTCCTCTGAACTTTTTCAAGTAGCTCTTCGATAATCAATCCCTTCTTTTGTTTTTTTATTTTACTTTTGCTTCATCGTTGCAAACCATGAGGTATTATGTGTATCTCATCTTCTGCTTTTGTCTATTTTTAGTCTGCTAGAAAACAGAAATCCCGTTAGTTTTTCCTCTGTTATTCAGTCTAGAAGTAAATCTAGCAGGGGTTGGAAACGTTACCTGGCAGAACAGTAGACAAGTCCTACATGCGGTAACTAGGATTGCCGTATTACAGGATCACTGCTGACCTTACATTACACGGTTTAGTGTTGCAAGAGAAGTGTCATTGTTCAGATCACTACGTTCTACGTTATGTCGTGTCCATTGATTACTGTTTATTACGTTATCTCTATAACAACGTCTACTCAAACGTCATATCTATTCATACTTCTGATTTTGGTTTTAATCTTTGATAAACTTCTCATGCATTTGACTGCTCTTAGTTGGGTCAATGTAGGATTGAAGAATCATCACCTAACTTTCATACTGTACTTTTTATTTCTATTCATTATGTTTATCTATCGAACTATCTTGAGTTTCTAATGTGCGATATTTCCTGCCAAACAGGAGTAACCTCCAAGTATTCCATATTTTCCACATATTCCATATATTCCATATATTCCATATATATTCCACGATTTGTTATCAGTAACTTTACCCCATGTTTCATTTAACCCGTGGGAAATATCACCGGTTTTACAAGATCAGCTGATTGTTCAGGTCTGGTCTGATGATTCTTCGAACTGGTGAAACCAGTTACTTATCTACTCAGTTTAAACCCGCCTTGCCGGTGTAATTAGCACCACCAACTGCAGTTCACGACCTCAATAACCCCGCACTTTCAGTCCCCTTGCATATAACGAGAATGATTTCAAACTAGTCGATACGAATTATAACCTGATACCAAATTGGCACCACGCCAGCAGGCACCATTCTCTTTCGCCCGACTTTCTCCTCGCCCTTACATGGCATGATTCTTATCATTCTTTTGTGCACCTAGGGTCCGTTACTTGCTCCTGAACAAAGGCTCAATGCACCATAGCAGTTTTTATTCATCTTTGAGTGGAGGTTTTTGGGATAATTCTTCAATAGCTTCGGTTTTGAAGCGTATCTTTTTATTTTATTTTACCCACTCATTTGATTTTTTATATTTTAGTTTGTTTATACCTAGGTCTTTCCTATGTTCTAAGTCTTACCGTTTGTTGCTTAGCTGCGCGCTTTTTCTCGGTTCCACATTTTATCGATGGTTTTTTCTACATACCCAATGCCTGTTATTTTATTGTTCATCTAGTTTACTACAGATCTATGGTTTCTTTAAACAAAGCTGAAAAAGTCCGGTCTGCTTCTGACGCGTCCTATCGCTCCGACTCAACCAAATCAAAGGATGGAGTTACAAGACGCAATAATGACGTCATAAAACATCACCATGACGTCATCACAAAGTCCCGACCTCACAGCGAACACATTGTCTCCTCTACCTCAGTTCTTCTTCCTCCTCCGCGACGTTCGTCCGCTGACTCCACGACGGGAAGTTTCCATAGCAACGGCAAGGAAAAATCTTCAAATCTCCATAGCAACGGCAAGGACAAATCTTCAAATCTCCATAGCAACGGCAAGGAAAAATCTTCAAATCTTCATAGCAACGGCAAGGAAAAATCTTCAAATCTCCATAGTAACGGCAGGGACAAATCCTCTAGTCTCCACTTCAGCGACAAGGACAAACCATCGAGAAGTGGTTCTCTGAAATCTCACACTGAGAAGTTTGTACAAAGAGAACACCGTAGCGGCTCGATGAAAACATCACACGAGTTGTGGAAGAAAAAGACTAAACCGATAATATCGGGTCCGCTCTACATAGAGCCAATCAACGGGAAGGAGTTTAAAAACTTGCCCCCCTCCACCAAGAAAGTTTACCAGATGAGGCAGGAATCTTTCTCGGCTTTCCTGGAGCAGGATGTTTACATGAGTAGTATTTTGTTGGCCGAGCAGCGGAGAGCAGCTGGGTTCGGGGTAAGGGAATATCTGGGATGGGGTGTTTGTTTGTTTGTTTGTTTGTTTGTTTGTTTGTTTGTTTGTTTGTTTGTTTGTTTGTTTGTTTGTTTGTTTGTTTGTTTTTGCTTCTTCCAGGTCAAGAAATCCTGGCCGGGATTCTATGAAATGAAATCAAAGATCGCACTTATCGCTTGGCTATAAACACAACCGTTGTTTGTCACTCTGTCTCACCACATATCTCTCTTCAGGTACCGTCAGATCACGGACCACGTGCCACGGAGACGATATCATTTAAC
Organism: Mnemiopsis leidyi; assembly: GCA_000226015.1. Taxonomy (NCBI): domain Eukaryota; kingdom Metazoa; phylum Ctenophora; class Tentaculata; order Lobata; family Bolinopsidae; genus Mnemiopsis; species Mnemiopsis leidyi. Next base: position 75,904 of record JH153573.1, on the reverse strand, counting down.
GATGAAGACGACACGTGTGCGTGTGTTTCTCACTTCGAAAATGAACATCTCAACCAGGTAGTTTACAAATATGTGTCACCGTTCATTTGGAATAGCTCAACCAGGTATTTTACAAATATGTGTCTCCGTTCATTTGGAATAGCTCAACCAGGTAGTTTATAAATATGTGTCACCGTTCATTTGGAATAGCTCAACCAGGTAGTTTATAAATATGTGTCACCGTTCATTTGGAATAGCTTTCATGTTATGTTAGATCTAGAGTATAGACCAATCAGATTCAGTTCAAACAAAATTCAGTTTGTTGAAAACTAACAGTTTTTAACTTAAAGCCCATTTACTCTTGACAGTCTGAGGAGTTTGGTTAAAATTGCCGAGTAGAAACATCCAACTCATAACTATGTCACCATTTCAAGACTTAACTCTTCCCCCTCCAGGAGTTTGACCTGAACATCGACAAGCTATACAAACTTCTCTTTAACGACGAGTCGAGCGTACAGACGAAGATGCGAGCTCTGCTCAAAGCGGAGGACTACGATGCTGACTCGTGGTGCGACTCAGAGGAGGGCGCTAGCGAGAGGACGCTCACTTACAGGGTTCCTCTCAACGCTAATCTGGGGCCTAAGTGGGCTGAAGTTATCGAGAAACAGGTTTGTTGGTTTGAAATTATTGATTTATTTATATTGTTCCCGGTCTAGTTTTCGATTAAAATGGCAAATATTTTTTACTTATTTTCTGTGAAATACCTGAAATTTAGTCAATTAAACAATTTTATCATTCCTGAAATACCTGAAATTTAGTCAATTAAAAAATTTAATCATTTCTGAAGTACCTAAAATTAATTCAATTAAACAATTTAATCATTTCTGATATACCTAAAATTAAGTAAAATAAACAATTTTCGCAGGTCCTGACCAATAACAGCGTCGCTACAAAGTGTTACGTTGTGAACTGTGAAGTAACCAACCCCAACGTTCCGTACGGAGACAAGTTCAACATCGTGAAACGTTACTGCATCACACGTGGGCGCGATAACACGTGCAAACTGAGACTCACTAGTGACGTGCAGTATAAGAAGGGTGTTTGGGGCATGGTTAAATGTAAGTAAACACAAGAATTTGTTTTCATAGGTGGTATATAGAGTAACTGAAAGATTTAATTATGTTCTGTCTTGTAAAGATGTCGAATTGTAAGTGTGCCGTCTTGCATAGGTGCAAAAAAGTTTTTTTTACTGGTAGGACGATTTCAGAAATTTCGGTTAGAACTATTTTTCGGTTAGAAACGATTTTTCTATGGCCATCTATTTTGTGACTGAAACATCATTTTCTAACCAAAACATCATTTTCTAACCGAAACGTCCTTTTCTAACAGAAATATCATATCAGTTTTTCCTATCAAATTAGTTTGAACGGCAAAATAACGTCCAATTCTAGACGAAAGCAATAGATTTAACCGAAAAAATTCAAAATCGAAAAATATTGATTTTGTATTTCGTTGGTCCGAAAAATTTCGGTTAGAACGATTTTTAATTAAAGTAGGAATCCTACCGCCATACAACTTTTTTGCAGTGGTGCCGTCTTGTGAATGAGCTGTAAGATAAATTGTTATTGTGGATACAAGATATATACCATTGGGCTATAAGATCAAATTTCCTAAATGTTATATTGGAAAAGTTCTGAGTTGGTCATTCAAAGTATCTGCGTATGTATGCAAACTGGTAAGCCGGAAAATGGACCAACTTATCCTACCTCAGTTACAAGTGTTAATGTTCAAGGACTAGTCAGCATCCATGATGATACAAACCCTCTGGAATATTACTGCACACAGTCTCCGAGCTTACACCAATGCTCTAATGATGCAAACAAACACAGACACATACAAAATGCAATTGCGGCACACTATCTAGCTTAGAAAGGGAACAAGATAACAGGTTAAACATAGGTCTGTCAGATACAAGAACTCAAACGACCGCGTAGGTCATCCTACATACCCACTTGGAAGTTTAAGATTATACAGTATCATGTGTCTCACTCTCGCGATAAGAAATGAAGCAAATCAGAACCAAATATTCTTAAACTCGGCTTATTATCTAATTCTCACAATGTTATCTCCAAACTTTGGTAGTTCCATTTCTACTCGTCGACCCACAGTCACACCACTCTGCTGTCACGTGATTAACAGTAAAACACCCGCGTTCTCTATGTCCATCAGAACTTTAGTTTCCTTGTTCAGAAGTGTTCTTATACTGTTTTGTTCGTGACTGTGGGAACGATGTTATAGTGATAGTTTTGTGGTGATACCATATCTTATTCTCCTAAAAGTGGGATTTTACAGTTCACGCCCATACATTATATTGATAACCTTGCCGTGCCAGTTTTTCTAACTTGACGTTCCCCTGAATAAAAAATCCTTAGCTTTTTTGCCGTCGAGTTTTATGTTACCTTTATCTTGGTCGAGGGTTTATTGTCTGCCAAAATAACTGTTCTGTCTCCAACATTTCTGGCAGCTGGTTTCCTCTGACGCATATCTGGCAACTCATTCGTTTCCTTTAAAACTCCTCTTTCATATCTCGTCCACAAGTTTGCTGGTCACTTTTCAGTAACTTAGTCAGTTAGTGTTACCATAAATTGTATCCTGCTACGGTTCAGACTATGTTACTTATTTGCTATTATTTATTAATTCTCTTCTTGTTGTCTAACTGATATTTCAATCGTGATACATAAAATATTTCTATTCTGCGTACACTTCAGACTACATAAACTGCATCAGAATCGAAAGTAGTCCAAGTTATAATCCTGTTACGAGTCTAAGTTATGTTACCATGACAACCACCAGTGAAATAAGTTTGTATGAAATGAGCGGATCTGTGCACAACAACAAGGCTGAACTAAACAAACAGTTTAAACGTGCCAAGAAAAGTCACGTGTCAACCCGGAGACGGCCACATTCGGAGGGGTATTACAAGGGGCATATTTATGAGAGTAAGGCGTATTTGTATGTCAAACTTAGAATTTGTATCTGGTTTTGGTAAAAGGAAAACTTGCTCAGTCGACTGTAACTTGTTTTTGTAATCTGTTAATAAGGTTGTTCAGAACATACTGATTATTCTATCGTTTACTTATATTTCTAACAACAGCTAGCAAATAAAGCCGATCCACCGAACTCCATTCTATCAGCAATAGCAGATAATATTTTGACTAAAAACTTATGTTTGTTATTTCAGCATGAACACTTAAAGAGAATATTTCGAATATTAACTGAAACACTAATGTCCGATGTTTCAGCTATAATAGAGAAGAACTCTAAAGAAGGGATAAACGAGTACTGTGAAGACCTCTGTATGTGTCTCCAGGAAGAGTCAGCTGGTCCTGGTATCAAGATCAGGAAGTCAGCCTCTTCCGCAGGGGCTCACACTTCAGCCTCCTCCACCCGGACAGCACGACCGAGAGTTCAGCCGGCACCGCCGGAGAACCAGGGGCGAGTCCAGGCTGCAGTGTCGTTTGTGACGGATAATTACATCGCCTTTGTTCTGCTTATGTGAGTATCTGTGTGTGTTGGGTGTATGAAGCTTGCGTTTCTAGATTGATAAAACTATTACCCACATTTTTACGATCTTTATAAAATTTGTAGTTTGACGGAAGAATTCTTCGTTTTGAGTGGTTGAAATTTAACTGAGTATGTATTCTGTACTATGTATTCCCCGAGTTTGTGTCTAACCGATCTTCCTCTTTCTCAGGATGGCAGTGCTGTTGGTACTAAACCTGGTCCTCGTATACAGACTATCTTCTATAACCAGCAATTGTAATAACCAGTTCGACTTACTCAGCAGGTGTGTTTTTATTCTGCTATTTTCAGCTTGTTCTTCTGTCCAGAACTTTTCTATGTCCGAAAGCGTTGAACACAAAATATTGCCAGCGAAATGAAATGGTGATATTATTAGGAAATTTAGATCAAGATCTATAGTATATAAACAGTTCGTCTGATTCGCCTAATTCTCAACCTTATCTCACTCTCAGTTTGCCTCAAAGCGAAGAAGGGAGATCAGAGTGGGTGAGGATATTATCTCAACAGCAAGATCTTCACAAGAAGGAGATACAGAGATGGCAGGACGTTCTCAGGTAAATAGGGGGCCATTATCACATTCAGGGGTATCTTCAGTGGTATCTTCAATCATCATAATTTTACTATGCTAACCCTCAATGTTGACAAACAACTCTCCGTTTGATTATCCGCTGTTTTTACTTAACTGATACTAAGAATACCAAATAAAAGAATGTTTAATACTTCTAAAGTAAATTAAGTTAACCCGACTTCGTCAACAAGGTTTTACATTTACACTTACAGGTGGATATCGAAGCTGGTATCAGAAGTACATGGTTCCCTAGAAAAGCTCCAAAAATCCTCCATCTACTCCGGAGGTAGTCCAAACTGGGAGGCCCCTGACAGAACGGACCTGTAAAACACAACCCCCAGTTTTTTAGCCCCACATCTTCACAAGACAGTTTCCATGTCAGTTCGGATTTTGGTTGCTATGGTTACCAGCTATCCCGTTAGATAGTATCGGCGATGTTTCTGCTGATTTTAGGTCGAGTTATGTATAGCATTGTAGGCTCCAACTGCCATGTTAAAGTGACCTAGAAGCAACACCCTGACGTAGCTATAATGTAGCAACCGCCTAGCTACAAGCTATGTCAACTGAACTGTTTCATGTCTGTCTGTCTTCTTCCCCTATCCTTGCAACCAGTACGATTTTCTGTGTATCTGTGTGTCCTTTTTTGTTGTACTTGACACGTGAACATTAACATGATTTAGATATTGATTTCGACGTTTTGTCGAGTACATCGCCGCGGAAATGTTATTTTACGGGAAAATTAGCGTTAATTTTTGAGTGATTGAAATTGATTTATTAATTTATCGAGAGATTTGCTTGTTGAGGTTCCAAAAGCTAAATTCCATCGAATTGGTTGATTTTTGTACATTTGTTAAATTATTTATTAAATGAAATTTAGCTTTATTTGTCTCCGGACACCGGTTTTTGCTGACATGTTGTATGTTAGGAAAATGTGACAATTTTTCTGTATGAGTGTGTGAGTGACTTTGTAACAATTGTATATTTTCCACCCGCCTATGTAAATATGATGACAAAGAATTTTAGAATATTTTCAAGAGTGTTTTAGCATATCTAGGACTGTCTAAACAAATGAATTTGTCATATCCATACAGTTTTGAGGCCAATGGCAATTTTAGGTATTTCGGACACATTTTTGGCTTCAAGAAGTTTTCAAAAGTCCGGTTCTCTGTTCTAGCCTGTACTAGAATATTAGGTTAAGGGTTGAGTGATTTTATAACTTTGATTTTGAAACTTGTACAGTTAAACAGATAAGCTTCGTTTCATTTCTGCTTGTATATCGGCATTCAGCTGATCGGGGGAGTGAAGAATTGGAGAAGAAGAGTAAATATAAACAATGTAGTCTAAATGTATGAAGTATAAATTAGTAGATGTATGAAGTCTTAACTCTAAACAATGTAGTCTAAAGCATTTTGAAATCTGTATCAGAAACACTCCCAGAAAATAAGAAAACCAGTATGACAATGTGATGTCGTTGGTGACGGCGCTGTAAATTTGAAGCCATCACATCCTAGAAAAGTCTCGTTTTATATGTACTTCAGTATCTTACGACTTACATTCCTGACCCGCAGGTACCGAAATGGTTTTAAAATAATGAACATTTGGAACGACCCACGTATCCTTCGGTAAGGGTTCTGCTATAAAATTCGACAAAAAATTATTATAAATGATGTGACGTTGGCGCGAAAACAAAGGTATTTTCCACGCAAATTAGTCGCCGCGCCTCACAGTAAGTTGCATTGAAGACCACGATTTCTGCAAACAATTAGTCTCTCTTCCAACATTACCCGGAAAATCTAGCCGAATCAGACCTACAGAAGAACATTGTAAATATCATTATTTCTATCTGGTGTTTATAAAATCGGCGCCAGCAAATCCAATGTGCTTGGTTCATTATTGTTGAACTAATAAACACATTTAGTCCAGTGGTATAAATAGTTCAAATATGCAGCAATAACGTTAAACATTGTTATAATTTCTACATATCTCAACGTAAAAAACTGCGAAAAGGACAGTCATAATGATTCGTGAAAACAAAGATGTCCAAATGTTGAGGTCCAATCAGATAATTTTTATGGTTCTTTTATAAACCTCGGACATCATGGCATTCTACAAAATTATACTAGGAATCTTCCACATTAAAATTTGACAATTCTCGACCAATATATTTAACTTTATACAAAATTACTTTCAAAAAGAGGTTAGGTTTCTACTTCCCTTAGTATGTGATACTGTAAACATAGGTTAATGTCTGCCTAATCTAGAGAGCAATGGCAATGAGCAAAGATATCAGAACCGAAACTGCCACAGTCGACCAACCGCTCTTGTAAACTTCAGCTATCTTGAATCCTTTGCCAGTGTCCCACGCCTGAATTATCGTCGCATTGTTATTTGTTTATCACTTTTATACAGCAAAGTAATGATACGAATAGGTTATAGTATTATAATAAAAGATTAGAAACAATTAGAATTTAACAATCTTGGTGAAATAATGGTGATTATACAAAAGCCAATTCTGAAACCAAATTTCAGCTTCAAAGCTTAAAAACGTGACTCAACAGTATTAGTAACTTACCAAATGTCTGAATCCGTTGAGAGTATGATAAGTCAGGGGGAGTAGAAGTGTTGCTTTTAACGCGATCATGATTCCCGCGCCCGGCGCGACCTGCTCCGCTAGTTGAACGTAGTGAGAGAAACCGCCAGGCATAAGAGTCAACAGTGTTCCCCCGTATATCACTGAGAAATGTATTATGCATAAAACTTTTAAAGTAGAAGAGTGTCTTTACACGCCAAATTTTCTTTACAGATTGAAATACATTTACATACTAATTATAATTTACAGCAATAATTAATTATAGCAATTACTTACAAACTCCCCATCCTACTCCAGATACACGGTGAGATATTGACAATATGGAAGTGAGCTGGGGTCTGAAAATATCTATTTTAGAATTTGAAACAAAAATTTCATCTAATTTTCTTAAATCATTTGAGATGGGTAATGTCATTTCAACCTGCTTCCGAGCGATTGTTATCTCATCAACTTGAAATAGATATCTCAATATTGCAGCAAGTTAAAGCTTGCAACAAAAGGTGTAAAATTTTGCAGTTTCATTTTACTAAGTCTGGAAAGTGGATACACTGATTTATCTACATAATTTTTATTCCACAAGATCAAGGAAATTAAATTACTTGTGAGTAATGGATGGAATATTCACTTTGTTGAATTGCAACCACATAAAGACAAAAAAGACAGAAGAACAAAAAATAATATGGTTAAAGAATGTCTCACTTTCTAAAGAAATCTAATTACATGATTTCCCTGACACAAACACTAGAACAATGGTATGTAAGTTGTTCTTGGAAACTCCAGAATGTTCGGGAGTCACTATACTGAAAGCTAGGGGGGGGGGTTAAGATGATCACGTACTTTTTACCATTTGGCCTACATCCGGGTGTCAAGTTTTTTATATAGC
>JH153573.1:37718-58204 GCA_000226015.1 Mnemiopsis leidyi | reverse complement strand
AATTTTGCAAGATTAACTGCGAGACTAGCAAAATCACATGTTTGGTTTAATAACTTCACTATCTATTTAGATTTCTCGGCCATATTTTCACAAATAGCTCCCAGTAAGCACTTACACCCAGGGCGCCACTTAGGGGCACCTTTTTGCCACCATTTTGGCTACAGCTACAACGTTACACGGCTGTGTTCAAAGTAGTACAGCAAAAGCAACTACAAAGGCTGGTTATCATGCCACAAGCATTTTATTGCATATCTTCCTGTGTGGATCTGTAGAAGCATTAGTTTTGGTTCATCCGGAAATTATAAGCTTACTAACTAACCTCACTGACTATTCAATATGTTTTTAAAATTGAATATATCTTGAATGGACATTCAATATATGATAACTTTCTTCTACTTAGGGTAAAATTTCAATGGAGCTTCCTCACATTGGCAAATCTTGCTCAAACACAGCTTGCAATAGACTCGATTTTCTTCCATACAAATGTGATCTTTGTTCTAAGATCTTCTGTCAGGATCACAGAGAATACAAGGACCACAATTGCCCAGAGCAGTATAGAGTAGATCAGCAAGTACCTGTATGTCCAAAGTGTGGAGAGATAATTCCTATAAAGCCAGGGGATGATCCTAATATCAAGGTTCAGAGATTTTGATATTTTTATTGTAACTCATTTGACCTTTAAGATTGCATTGAAATATAATTGCATTGAAATATAATTGCATTGAAATATAATTTGCAGCACTCAGTTATACAGTATAACATTTGATTATTCAGATTCACTGTATCTAAGACCAACTAGACTAATGTGCTGCAGGATGCAGCTTAGAAGGGTCTTGCTCTGTCAATGGGGCACCCTACCTTTGGCCAAAGATCATTTATATATGGCTAATTTATCCATCTAAATTTAGGTTTATCTAAAGTTCTGATTTCAGGTAAATTTGCACATTGAGAACAACTGCAGCAAAGTTCCAAAAGTAAAGACATACCCTAACCGTTGCAACAAGTCAGGCTGTAAAAAGAAAGAAGCAATACCTGTGTCATGCAAGACTTGCAAATTGAACTTTTGCTTGGCACACCGGTTTGAACAAGATCATCAATGTAAAGGATTCATTCATCCTCTAGCTAGAAAACAGGACAAAATTAAACCCAAACCCTCTTCAAACAGGTTGTCAAGACAACTATTTGCTGAATTTTGGCTGAAACTTGTTATGTACTTGCAGTCCATAGTTGAATTTTGTTGAACTATCAGTTTCGTAAATTTAACGATTTATTCACTTATTCAACTTATTTTCTTTTCAGTGAAAGGCTTCAAGGTCCAAGTTCATCTCAACAGCTTTCACAAGATGAAGCACTAGCTCGTGCTTTGGCTAGTGAGGAGGATGAAGCTCTTGCTAGAGCATTACAAGCGTCTCTGAATGAGCAGCAACAGGGTGGATATAACAGCAGAAATCATCAAAGTAATCATCGAACTCAGCGCCAGGTGACGAGACTAATAAGATTTACCTTTTCTATGACTAGGAAACTTGAAACCAAGATTTTCCAAAAACATAGCGTGCTATGCAAAATGTCAAAATTTCATGTGACTGATTTTTGGGAATTTACTTGCCTCTGACACCCTCACTTCATATGTGACTGTTTGGGAGAAGTACTTTGGGAGAAGGAGTAAGTACTGGACACCTGTAATCTGTAATATTATATACCACTTATTTGCATGTGCTGTTGAGTCTTGGTGCATGAGGGTATGAAATACAAATTACAGTAATCCTTGAGCCTAGCAATGTATTGTATTCCTTGTTTAACATGCTGTACAGCAAGGATTTCCACTTAGTTTATACTACACTCCCTACAATGGAGGTATTTTGTAAGCAACATAAAGAGTATACCCTATGTAGGGTTTCAACAAGTACCAGTATCAGAACAGGGACCTCCAAGGTCTAGATCATAGCATAGTAAGGCGGTTCAAGTGTTTACACTACACTTACACCATGGCACTGCAAAGTGCTAGGTAAAATGTATGGAGATTACTGACTTTATATAGTATAGTTGTATTTCTTTATCAAGAAAATAGAGGTCAGCATCTACCTCTACTGAGATTTCCGCTTTTCTTTAAAGTTCATATGGCTGTGAAACAGGCCCTTGCCTAATATGAGCTTACTTTATTCTATAGAATTTTCTTCAATACAGTATTTCAATAACACAATTTCAAGCTGTAGATATCCCAACTTTGACATGAAAATAATTTTTTCAGGAATCTGAGTCAAATTGCGTGGTAAGCTGAAACAACTTGTTTCTATGTTCTAAGGTTCAGTAACGGGATAAACAGAAAATCTATTGGCGTGTGTTTGAATTAGAATTTACATAGCTGCTGGACTTAGACTCTTTCCTGATTTAGTCAATAAAAGTATCTGTTAATTTTTTGGACAATTTGATGTTTAAGTTGAAGTAAAAGGGTGGTGCTTGCTTTAAATCTATGTGGATATTTATAAACCAATATGGTAAATGAAATATCTCAATATACATATATGGCTGGATCTGTCTTCTTATTGGTCAATCCCTGTCACATGATCGAAAAAATGTCGACTCCCCCTCCCCCCTTTGATTGAACAGAAATCCTTGAAGTTCTTTAATATTTGGCAGTGATAATATTTTTGGTATGTACATAAGGTGCAAAAAATGTGCTTGAAATTTTACTATACTAAGAATGTTGTAAAATTTGCATCAAATTTTAAGCCTTATCACATTTTACGGAATACAGAGCTACAGCTTTAGAATCAGATAATATATAATACCCTTGAATTCCTGAAATTCATAAGTGGTTTCAGAGTTAAGTAATTTTAATCATGATTTAACATGATAATATGAGCTAGATTATAAAAATCTATTTAGATTTTAAAAATGTACATCCTTTGATTCTTAATACTTTTAAGATCACATTTTTTGACATTCCCTCAAATAAAAGCTTAAGGTGTGAATTAATGACCTCAGTTATTTGTACTTACTTGTTTTTAGATTTTCTGTAATTTCGGGATTAAATAAATCTTCTAGTTATGTATATTGAATTTGTTTATATTCGAATAGTTTGTTGTAAAATCACAATGGAAAATTTTGAATAAACGAATTTGGTTTTCTTGAGTGATGTTGAAATAGTATGTTAAGATTACGGATTGGAAAATGCATATAACGTTAAAAGTTAAACATCTATCTGCATTATACTTATTACATATGTCATCATATGTGACTTTAGGTCAACAGTTCATAATTCATATAGTGTTTTTTTAAATTGAAGATCTAAATTTATGTCTAATAAAGCGACCTCAGTGAGGCAGTTCATGTTAAGCAGGACAGCATGGTTGACTGCAAGCACCTCTTCCAGGAATTCCACCCCGGCAGATTCCTTGTCTTTGCTTCTCTTCTGGTATTTGGAGTTCTACTGTCCTTTAAACTAGAAGGCGTTTTGGATTGTTCCTATTGGGTGGTGTTTGCCCCACTTTGGCTTTGGAAACTGATCATGATTGCCGGATGTATTTTTGGAATTCGCTCTTACATTCTGCAGCAGGTTCGGTAGATTTTTGATTTGCAGTAACATGCACATAGACATTAAATTCGATACCGGCTACCAGGTTTTTGTTCATGTTTATTGATTCCTATGTTTATCAGAAGTACATTTTAAACTCAGTGCATAGGGTAGGGTGGGGTAATTCTGAACGATTTTGTGAAAAACTGCATGTCCACAAAAACTTATTACAGTTCTCATTATTTTTTGGCTTAACTTTGCCGGATGACCCTTTTTTATTTATGTCTGAAAACTTTGTGCTGAATACTCTCGCAATGATAGAGATATTAAGTGATTTCAAACTGTTCAAAATTACCCCACCAAAATTTTAGGTGGGACCATTTTGAACAGGGTCTAGGACTTGTTTAGAAGTTTTCTGAACTGCAGATATATTGCTAGGAATGACAAATTTTAGGTAATTAAGGTATGTAAGGCTTTTGTCACCGAGTCATAGCTGTAACGCTCAAAAACATGGGATGTTTAAAATTACCCCATCAAAAAGTCAAGATTTCAAATTCATCAAATTAAAAGTTTTAAGGCCAGAAAATCTAATTAACACATTGATACATCTTTCCCGAAAGTTTCAAATCCCTGGCTCTAAAGGAACAGGTGTTCAGAATTACCCCACAAAATTGTGATGACCTGTACAAAATTGCCCCACGTTTTAAAAATTGTTAGGTATTGCTTTATTACGTTTTGTTCAAAATAGCCCGGCTCCATGTTCAAAATTACCCCTGTTCAGAATTACCCTACCCCAATTCTTCTAATCTCCAGGACATTGTCCACGAAATGGGCACGGTGGCTGATTTTCAAGCGATGCTCCTCTCCACATCACTCCAGATGCTGCTCCTCTCCTTCGAGGCTTGTCTGTGCTACAAACTAACCACTGATCCCAGCTCTGGAGCGGAAGCTGAGGGACACATGAACTGGTACCTTGTATTCATGCCACTGTTCCTCCTCTCTGTCTTGTCCATCATTATTTGTGGGTGGGGCTGGAAGAAGGAGCGTCCCCTAGATCTGGAGTTGCTGTTCTCAGTCAACATGTTGCAGTTTGTCCTCCTGGTACTCAGGATTGAGGGTATCGTCCTATGGAGCTATCAGATCATTTTGATACCCCTGTGGATACTCCTGGGTATATGCAGCATCGCCGTTATCTACTACATCGCGCTCACCGCTGTTTTGTTGTGTACAAACGACATTCTTCCCTCGCTCCGTACTCCACGCACCGCTGCCTCTTGTCTCTACTCCCTTGCTAACTTCTCCTTAATCCTCTTCCTTGGCTTGCTGGTAACCAAGATCGACAACCCTGAAGCTGAGAGCCACAGCTTCATTGCCATCTTCCTGCCTTATCATCTAGGTATGGGCAGCTTGGTAGTGTCCACATTCTATCAGAAAGGGGGAAATCCCTGGTGGTTTGGTATTAGGGAGGAGTTCTGTCTGTTTCTTTTGAAGAAGTTCCCTGCCATCAGAGTTTACGGGAATATCTCGTATATCTACGGGTACAGCACCCAAGAAACTGCCATTCCAGTCGATGTTCCCATCACAAATACCAGTGATTCCAAGAATTCTTTGCCCAAAGTCACGTTTAGCAACGTTGAATTGCCAGATTGACAAATATTTGCCTTTGCACTAAGCTAAGCACAGACTATGTTACAGATATATTGCACAATCGTGTTATTTGTATAAAAAACGAGCTTTTTGGAATCTTTCACATTCGCTAGTCACATTCGCTAGTCTAACATGCTTTCACGCTATGTTTAAAATGAATAACGTATTTTTCAATGTAGTACGACCAACGATGTTTAAATAATGTACATTTTATTGTGTACTGGGACTGAATAGATTTTCTTATTGTATTTCACTATACAGAGAACTTCTCAGCTACCTTCGCATTGGTCTCCTTATCCAAACTTAAACGGCATCTTGTGGATTGAAACACTTGTTAAAACGATGCAATGTTATATCCAGCATTAATTTAAGAAGTATTTGTTCGAATATAATTTAGGTTTTGAGCTTCAAAAATTGGAAGGATGATATTCCACAATTTACAGTTGATCCTTGGCATAGAATTATGCGCTTTAAGTCTTATATTATTTATATTTTTGTAATCATAGTATAGTATTCTTTAACAATTTTCACTGAAACTTTTTAGTGTGCCTTTATCCTGCTTTTAAGTTGCTCACTTCGTTAAGTCTATTCACGATCAAAAGTATAAATATTCTGAAGAACGTAAAGTAGTGACACTTGCAACTGACATATTCGTGGCCTGGAATGCATAAATTTAGACGATTTTGCTGTTGAATCTGCTGCACCGAATTTCGTTCTAAATTTTCATAACTTAATTTTAAAATGTCAATACCAGCGTCCAGCACATTCCGATAAGATGATATTATTTTGTGATTTTATTTCACTGTATATCGGTTCTAAAAATTCATTGAAATCGTGGCCGTGACACATTTTTTCATTTCTCGGTTATAAATGACTATATCGAAATTGAAACTTATCCTGTCTCCTGTCAAATCTTCCAATTCTCAACAGTCTAGAGAAATTCCCAAATATGATTTAGTCTTAAATTGATTTTGTGTGTGACTTTTTGTGTGGCTGGACAGTGAAAATTTAAAACTTCCAAAGCTTCTTGCTGAAAAAAGATGTGAAAACTTTCAGTGTTTGTTCATTTTGAACAATAGATTGTTGATAATACCAAAGATTTATCAAGTAGTTTATTCCGTTCTCTAAACTTACTTTTTGGAATTAAGTGTTGTGTCTATTTGATATGGCCCGGGCATGGCAGTTTGAATGATCATGCCCCGTGCATCATTTAAATTCAAAAGCGTTTTTGTTACCTCAAGCCTATTATTTCAAGTGTGTTCAAAAAAGATTTATTGTCTTATCATTAGATTCTAATGATCAAAATTTATAATTTTCTCTCCAAATTTATGATAAAATGTTCCTAAAATTCATAATTGTTAGTACAATTTATATTATCATTTTGAATATTGCTTCGACTTTGAGACACTTTATAGCAGCAAGTGAGCTATGCGTGATGAGCAGTTCACAACAAATGGCACGCCAAGCGAAGGAGACATGACAGACAGCATGACAGAAGACATCGAACGTCGTCTTAACGACATGTTGGTCCCAGTTGAACCATACCTAGAGAACCGCATACAAGAGTTTGGTCCTAACGGCGAGGAACAGTTTGTTCAGAACGTCAGTATTGGAGAGAAGCTGCTAGATCGAGCAGGGAAAATAGACTACAAATTTGTCATTGACAAGGAGGTGGAGGGTGAGAAGGAACCTCAGCAGCATCCTTGGACTGAGGTTTTACGTGATCTTAACAACTCCTTTGCGGAAGTGTGTGTGTTATCCGATCTGATGGCGCTGCTTCAACAACGACAGTTCCTTATGTTGGATCCGGTTCAACAGCCACGTCCGCCGTACAACACATCGCAAGTTGTTGTGGCAAAAAAGATGGGGTTAAAGTCTGCTGCACGTATCTTGCAACTCGGAGTGGAGAACATGAACAAAGATAATATTGGAAAGTTTCACAGTGCACTAGCCAATATGAGCACTAGATTTAAAATGAGAAAGCAAGGGACGTATATTCTGGGAGATGCCACGTACAGAAGTTGTGGCTCTGAGAAATACTTTAACGAAGAAGTGCTGTTCGAGGTCACAAGAAACGATGACCCCGAGGGTTACCCACTAAAAGTTTCGCCAGATCCCTCAGTGGAGATGATATCTTACGTGACTGTGTCAGAGTGCAGCTCCGAGCGAACCAAGTTTCCTGTGCCCTCCTACTGGAGACACCTACCTTTTCCCCACGTCCAAGTTCTTGGAACACTTTACTCCCTCTTTGCCAAAGAGCTGTTTCATCTTATGACTCTGGATTGCATGACCCACCCATCAGTTGTTTGTAAATCAGTAGACAATCTTATTACCGTGCGTCAAAGCGAAGGGGACAAATTTTATTTGCGTCGGCAGATTGAGCCTGCGCTGACTCCCGCGCGCATCCTTGAAGCTTCCTCCCCTCTCAAAGTAGAGGAGCTGTGTCTTCAACACCACTTACACAAACTTCACAAGATTCGTTACGAAGACGACAACTCCTCTCAGGAAGGGGTGGCATATTCTACCATGATGCTTGGTATTGTGAACAACAAGCCGAAGTTACCACAGTTTCTTAACTTCCAGATATCACATCACCAGCATAAAATGAAGAGACAGCAGATTATTGAACAGCTTGATCAACTGGCTAAGGAAATCAAAGTATGTCAAGTATTATGTTCTTTAAGTAAGTAACGTTTCTCGAATTTTGTCCTTAATTTTACCAAAGATTGATACTGCAACTAGACAACCTTAATCCCCTTCCAGGAACCAAGAGTGATGATCAGATCAGGGTCATGTTCAACACCCCACGAATCAAGTGTGAACATTACTCTGTCCCCAGTGTCGCGGATCATCACTAGCACTAAAGTCATGTTGAGAGTTACTGTCGGTTAGTTCATTGGTTTTTATTCATTTAGTTATGCAAATTAGATTTTAGTTTTTCAGAGAAGGGTCAAAATTTTCACAATTTCATAATTTATAGAGAGACAGGTCTGATCTTTGCGTTGCACCTAATAACGGAATATCTAAGTTAATTTTGATGATTTTTTCCCTCCACCCATTAGATAGTGATTATTATTATTAAAAGTACTGGTGCAGCTGTCAAGCTGCTTGAAGTCCTATTGAGCCCTACATTTTATTTTCAATTTATGTTTTCGAGTATCACGTACCTATGTCCCTGCATGGTAATGGGGTTTCAGAAGACAGCGAGATGTTTCCATCTGTGCAAACTGCTTTGATATTTCCGTCTTTGATATCACCACTGCGTGGACAGCTATACTTCACATCAGTTCCATGTTGAGCTGGAAGTTGAGAATTATCTACTGCGATATTCAAACTAGGGTCCACTGTGTTACAATCGGCTGAAACAAGAGATATTGTAATAATACACAATGGTTCAAAGTTCAAGCAGCATATCCGAAACTACCTATATCAAATTTCTAAATAGCTATTATTCCGACACTATCATGCCTTCTTCTGTTTTGAATTCCACGTTGGGTTATAACTCTAGTATCTAGTTTATAATTCTAAAATCCCAACAACTTAGTCAACTTACCTTTGCTACAATCAGGAGGTTGATTAGTTGGTACAACTCGTCCATACAAACATATAGCCATGTTTCCTCCCTTGTTGGTATTTCCATCCTCACAGTTGAGTGTCACAGTTGTACCGTGTATAACCGGTAGTGCTGGTACTGTGCCGACAAAACCCCAAGTTCCGTCCAATCCGGCACAGTCAGCTTCTGAAATTTTCAATGTGAGATCGTCTTCAAAATTTCATAATCTTGATTCCAGGAAGGAAAGCAGTGATCTACTTCACAACAAACAAAAGTAATTGAATAACATTTTTTACATTAAAAAGTCACACCTATTTTAACAATGATCGCTATTTCAAACAAATAGAATTGTCCATTATTTGTCTTTTCCAACTTTACAGTGTTCCCGTTGACACAGTCAGAGACGAGAGGCAGATCAGATGAAATTTGTCCCTGTATGCTGACGGTCAAGGTGTAGTCGTTACACTTGTCCCCCACACACACACTACATTCCTTTTCCGAGCACCTCCAGGTTCCTTCAGGCTCTTCAGTGTCAAAAATTATCACAAAGTCTACACAGTGAACCTGGTTGTATAGGATTTTCATTTAAACAGCACCGTATTTAGACATAAATTCAGTTGCAGTCATTCAGTGATAAAGACAGTTGAAATGAATTATTCGCTTCCATTCAACACAAATATTGTGTACGGTTTTATCAGAGTTTACCAAACCTTGTCCAATGTTGCCTGAAACCAAGAAGTTCCGTCCGAATCAGGCCCTGTGTAAGATCGAGACACGTAGTTCAGGTCGACGGCATTTTCAGGACCGTTTTTCGTCTCGTCTCTATCTACAGTGCTAGAATGTTCTACACTGGATGGTGTTGTCTCACCAACAAGTTTTCCTCTCATCTCTGTGATGTGAAATGATCAAAAGTTCTGTCGGCTGCCATAATTCTGTTTCCTAATGAGTAATGATTTAAATAAGTATCTCTAACTGCTTTGTTCATTAAAGAGAACGCTGTTTAAACCGGTTTTGGAAGTTTTCTAATTCACTGACGGCGAAAAATTTGTCAATTTACCTCTACAATAAGGGTCTTGGTTTGTTGAAACCACTTGTCCGTACAGACACGTGGCTATGTTTCCTCCGTTGTTGGTGTAGTCAGTATCACAGTTGAGTGTCAGAGTTGTACCGTGTACAACCGGTAGTGCTGGTACCGTTACAACGTTACTCCATGTTGAGTTCATCTTAGTACAATCGTCCTCTGAAGTTCACATAGCTTAGTAAGATAATTTGTATGCTCTTACCTTCGCTGTTCTTTTTTTCATGAAAAAAAGTTGGGCAAAAAATGATGAACCAAATAATGTGAGCAAACCTTGCTTTCCGATAATCGCTATTTCCCGCATCATTATGATGTCTCTAGAAACGCTAACTAGCTTCACAGCGTCTCCATATTTACAGCCAGCTACAGGAGGCAGATCAGATACTGCCTGCTCATAACTGACTGTCAGAGTGTGTGAATGACAATAGAGTGGGTCCTCGATGCAATCACTACAATCATTCTCAGAGCAGGTCCAGGTAAGGTCAGGCCCATCAAAACTATTGTACCATATAACTTGATCAACACAGTGTATCTTGCCCAGGAGTACTTTTAACCAGATTGTCCCATCTGGTCCGGGGATTGTCAATGAGTAGGTATCCAGGTTAAGGTCGATAGCAAGGCTAGCACCATTTCCAGCCTCATCTGGAGTGGCAGATTGTTCCGCACTCAATGGTGTTATCTCTCCTTTAACTCGCTCTCTCACTGCAGTAGTTATGGAGTTTTCATATTATCATGTTATGGAGTTTTCATATTAGTGCCATTATATTGGCAATGGAGACCTTTTTAAGATCTTAAGTGTGACAATTCAGATGTAGCTAATTTTCAATTATTTATCTCCTGAAATTTTGACTTAGGTCGTCGAAGTTTAGATTCTACTAAGGTAAATTGTCCCATTGTTCTTCAAATCAAGCAAAATTTGTAAGGGTACTAAGGAAGGTACAAAGATTCCAGCTAAAGTTTGCACTTTTCAGTATTATCAGCGTGATATTTGTTTGGAAAACTTTGTTCTAATGCTGTCAAATCTATTTCCTGCATATCTTTTTCCCGTGTTTTTTATAGGTCAATCACGTGTACTTGGTTCACAGATTTTGGACCCTCCCAAAAAAAACCTTGATAATATTCAAACTCTTACCAGCTGCTGACAGTAACGCCAAACAATGGATGAGAAGTAGTTTCAAAAACATTATTTTTCCTGGAAGTGGAAAACGTAGTTAAAATCCTAGAACCTTTATCAGCTAAATGAACGTATCATATTTTTGGGGAGGAGTCAGAAATCTTTTCTACCACGATCTTGTTAATCTCGAAATTGATTGGTCGTATTTAGTTTCTCATTGGGCAATCGTGTTCACGTAATGCAATTCTGACTCCTGCCGAGAATTTTGACGTCCATGTTAACAGAAAAACCTAACGTTTGGTCCAACAGGAAATTGGACTGTGTATATTCTCATCACACTGCACTACTCTGAAGTCTGTAATTTATGTTTGATCCTTGCGTGACCCCTATCACATAAATGGTTTTAGGCTTGGCAGTGCTGTGGTAGAGATTTGTGGGTTTCGGGAGCGTTGATGGTTTAGACGTACTTCACAGGGTTGTCAGATGATTGGCAACCCTGTTCCACAAGAAGTATAACTACGTTGTGTAGATCAGGAATTTGGGTACGAAGTAAAACAAGTTGAGTAGGGTAATGAACGTTAAACAGGAACTATTGTACAGGAACTAAAGGTAGAGTAATTCCAGTGATAAACTCGGATTGTGTATTGGGGAACGAGGTGAGACGTGTAGGAGTTCTGGAACAAACTTGTAGGTGGTTTATGGCGAACCTGGGCAACTAGAGCTGGTATCGTACAGTGCAACTGTAAGTTGTAACTAAACGTCCCAAAGTCTATCTATCTGTTTCAGGCTATGTTATTGGTCTAAAAAAAGGAATTGTGCACGTGCGATGGTTTAGTGCTCACGTATGACCAATTTGGTGTCGTTTGCTCGACGGACGAGCGAGTACTATTGGTTTCCTTAGTCCAGCTTCCTGGTCGCACCTATCCTTGTGGTCGTTGTATAATCGATAATGATTGACGTATAAGGATGATAGATCTAATTGGTGCACTTGAAACAGATCATTGTTATATCGTACTAATATTTTGCTAGGTGAGAGTTATGGGGCTCGCGGTCAAAACAAACCGTTGCTAGACTGTTTGGCTGGCAGCTCGCCAGCCAACGTCTTAGGTTGTAATATTAAGTTGATAACGGCCCTACTTATGTTAGGAGAGCGCACTATAGTTGGGAAATGGTGAAATAATATATATTACGTATGTAGTGCGGTCGACAGTGCGATGTAGAACCTTGATTTAGAACCTTGAATTTATTTATTGACTGATAAGATTCAGTAGCATAAGTAGTGTCCGCAAAACATGCTTTGATTTGTGTCGAAGTGGTGTTCGAACACATGAGCTTATGATTTGTTCGAATTTGTGTCCGATATTATGAGCCTATAATTTTTGTCGAAGTAGTAGAGACAGGAGGACGATTAAAACCTAAAAAGCAAAGAGGTAAACCTTAAAAGCAAAGAGTTACCGCGCTGAGAGCAACAGAGAGAAACAAGAGAGCAACAAAAGAGCGAAAATCACAAGATTGGTGCTACTTCTGTCAGTTCCTGCTCCCGGTGTCTGTATTGTTGAACATTGCCCATTAACTGATCGAGGCAGTAGGTGATTCCCCCTGAGTAAACTTAGACTGTACGCTCGATAGCTTAATGTTTTTTAAAAGTTTACAACAATACTAAGATTGCGGAGTCAGAGTGCTACTAAATCACACATCAATAATATATCGGAATGGGGGCAGCGGTATTTTTGTTAGAATAAAATACTAACAACTAAGAAAACCAACCAGTTGAAACACAAACGCTGCTGACTCGTATTCTGGAAGGTTCCGGAGCTAGACACTACGAATCATGGCTGAGAAGTTGTTGTGTAACCAGGTACTGGCAATATGTGTAGAAGTTACACAGTCCATCTTGCAGGTACAGCAGGGTTTAAGAACAGTGTCACGGCAATATGTGTAGAAGTTACACAGTCCATCTTGCAGGTACAGCAGGGTTTAAGAACAGCTATCAGATTGACAGTAGTCAGAGAGGTTCTGTGTACAGCGGTCCGGACTGTAACCTGGCTGTTGCGGCGATCAAACGGGAGGTATGTATGTAGTGATACATCTGATACAGGCGTATGTTTGTTGTATACGTTATATGTTTGTGTGTGGATGAATGCTGGTTTCGGTTTCATTGTTTGTATGCCTCGTTTACGTGTGGTTATAAGAAAGTTTATGCCGCTTTGATTTTAAAGTATGAAACATCAACCTTCAACATACGAGTAGGTAATAACTACTCTTGAGTTACTTGATTAGTTAGGATTATACTGGTTATATTAGTTATATAAGTTAGAATAACACTACCTGAATGACCTGAAATACCCGATCTGTCAGGTACGCTCGTACATGCTACTAATGCTAAAAATGACCTGTACACACAACATGTGGGGAATCCTCTCTACCGACCAGCACGGAGACCAGATCTTCGCGCAGTCCCCCAACAAGCGACACAACTTGACGCTGAGCGTGAAGGAAGATCTCTCCGTGTGCGCGCTCTTCCGGGAAACAGATTATATGATAGACAGACTACCGGGCAATAATGTGATTCACAAACTTACTCTTTTTTTAAGTGTTATATGTGATCCTATTAAGCTAACC
Organism: Mnemiopsis leidyi; assembly: GCA_000226015.1. Taxonomy (NCBI): domain Eukaryota; kingdom Metazoa; phylum Ctenophora; class Tentaculata; order Lobata; family Bolinopsidae; genus Mnemiopsis; species Mnemiopsis leidyi. The sequence goes on along the minus strand of JH153573.1, from coordinate 44,676 downwards.
AGAACTTGATTATTTGATGTTACAGATGTAATTTTATTGTCGGTTCTACTTTTTATAACTTTATTTTCTCACCACCCCTATTTAAACATTTACATTATAAAATGTTTGGCATTAACTTGATTGAATAGTTTGGGATTGTGCACATATTCTTACCGCAGCCAATGCAATGGTTATAATTGTATATTTTAAATACGGCAATATTATGACAATATGTTTTGCTGTTTACATTGAATGAGTATAACCATGATATTTCACATGATATAAAATATAAACTATAAATTTTATAGTATAAAATGTTGATTAAATTGTATGAAAAAGTACCTCTTTTTATTATATCACAGTTAACATTAACTAAACTTACATTAACTAAACTTACTTACTATCGACAGAGCCTCTCTTTAATCAATTGTATCGAAATCGTGCCATCAAAATTATCTAGAAATGAGACTTGTTGATGTTCATTTTATTTGATCTGTAAATGTAAGTATTTGGAATTAATAATTGTTATAAGCCTGCCAATCTTTGGAAGCAGATGAAGTAACAAACGACTGATAAAACCGCTCTCTCACAACCCGCAAGAAATATTGACCCATTAAAGCTACTGGGACTCCTACATTATCTTCTGAAACTTACAATATCTACTGAAACGTACTATCTCTACTTAAACTAAGCAATGTCTCCCACTGTACTATGCCCTGCTCTCGAAGGTTAGCCAGTTTGTGTCACTTTGCTTTATGTAATTTTTTTGTAATTTTTTTGTATGTCAGTATGATCGTTAGAATGTTCGCCACTGAAATCTCAGCTCGTGGTTGTACACAAACTGAAACCTCTAGTAGAACATTAACCGTGACTTATCCGCGACTGTAACCGCAGATGAAAAATCGGACGAAGAAACCCCAGTAAACACGGGAGTAAGTAGCGCTAACTTCCGAGTGAGAAATAGAAGACGGTCTCCGGAGTTCACACCAGTTGTCATGGCAGCCGGGTAAGTGTCACGTGTAGAGCGTGACGTCACGTGAGGAGTGTGACATTCACGTGAAGAGTGTGACGTCATGTGAGGAGTGTAACGTCACGTGAAGAGTGTGACGTCATGTGTAGAGTGTGACGTCACGTGAAGAGTTTGACGTCACGTTTAGATTGTGACGTCACGTGAGAGAGAAATAGCTTGATGTCACGTGCAGAGCACACTTGTGGGAATATAAACGCAGGTTTTACTTAACCACAAGTTGGATTCTGAAACCTGAAACTAAAAGTCTCACACAGGTGCGGATCCCAGATGTTCGAACTTTCTCACGACAGAGCAGGGAAAACTCCCAAATGTATGTTACCCGTCGCTAATACTCCCATGATCTGGTACTCTGTCAACTTTCTCATTGCCAACAAGTTCGAAGGTACATTTTAACTTGTTAATGTAGGTTTTATGAGCAACATTGTTGTTACACCTGCCATGGAAATCGCAACATTTCTAGGTTAATTTTTTGAACTTTAAAGGACATATTTACAACTTTGAATTATCGAAAGTGATGCAAAAAAATTATAACACCTCAGAAGTATTTGAAACTTTGAAATGCTTCAAAAATATTGAATAAGGTTTTCAACATTTACTAACAATTCGAAAATATGTCAAATATTTCAGAAATATTCGTGGTAGTACGTCAGGGGGACAAGGACGTGATAGAGAGCTATTTAACGAGCAGTGTCAGGAAACTAGAGCAGGATGTCCACATTGAGTATGTCTGTATTGATGATGACGCGGATCTTGGCACTGCTGATTCTCTTCGTATTGTAGCTCCTAAAACTAAGGTAGATAGATATCAATATTAATCTTTGAGCCGAGACTTTTTAATCATCCGTATAATTCTATTTTGTCTTCAGAGACGAGGATCTTGTAAGTTTTAAGGACTTAAAGATTTAAGAGTAGCAAACCATAATCAGTAAGGAATGACTTTCAAACACCAAAGTTTCCATCTTCTAGAAAACATACATTTTCTTGTTTTAAAATTCAAGTCAACTAATTACAGTCCGACTTGTTGGTCATAAGCAGCGATCTGATCACGAAAGTTTCCCTGAGCGAGCTCGCCAACGTTCACCGCGCGAACAACGCTGCGCTCACTGCGCTCGTCGCACCCCGATACTCACCCCCTACTCCTGATGGCAGGAGAAAACGCAACAAGAAAGGTTTTTGTTTTTTAATCTATCAATCAATCGTCATGCTTTTGTTTTTATACATACTATGCAAAGTTTTATATCATGCATCTTTTATATTATGCAATCAATGTAAGAAATAAGTTCAGATAGTTCGTTACATACACAGATCTATCCTGTTTTACCACTTTTATTTTGTACTGAAAATTGCTCTATAACTTTTAAAGTTTTATTTCAGATGACAGAGACTTTATAGGGCTTGATCCAGAAGATGATAGAATTCTGTTCATTGCCAACGAGAAAGATATCGAAGATGAAGTAAGTTGAGGATTTCTGTAACTTTATACACTGCACAACATGGGATACCTAAGCATTAAATTGCTTCCAGCTTGCTACATAGCTATATAGCTTGCTATATCAGTTTCTCAGCTTGCTATTATATTAGCCATTATATTGCTACATAAATCGCTACATGACTGATTATATATATCTACAAACCACAGATCAGTATAAAAAGAGGACAGTTGACACGGTTTCCTCACATGAGACTGCACACTAACTTACTGGACTCTCATCTCTATTTAGTGAGCCGGACCACCCTCTCCATGCTAGATAACCATCCGTCAGTACTGAATATTATTTAACAGTATTATCCAGATCAGTATTTGTCATTTTCTTATCTTGCCAGTAATCCTCCGTCAGTATTATAATTTAAGTGTTTTCTGAGAATAATCTGTCAGTATTTTCTGGTTGACTTTTAATCCTGATATGTTTGATAATAGTAAGTTACTTACTTACAAATGATGTAACTTACTTAGAAATGAAGGCAAAATTTCCATTTTCTATTTTATTTTTTCAGAGATGTGTCAATGATGAGGTGCGAACTATTACCTCTGTTAGTAAGAAAACAGATAAAACAGATAGTCAACACGAACTACACAGTATTTGCAGATAGGATATACTCTAAAAAACAGGATATAGGTTAGAACAGTTGGATATGCTTCATTGTGTTCTTTTAAATTAATTGTGTGCTAGTTATTGTGTTCTATGTATTGTGTACAGTATATTAAGTGCTATGGATTGTATACTTTGTATTATATAATTCATAATTATATTATATACAGCATATTTGTTAATCTTGCCCAACTTTTAAAGCGCCCCAAAATGTATCAAATCATAACAAATGCTTGATTTTGCTTTACAGTTCACAGTATAGATAAATTATATATACAAGAATAACGATAATTATGAATATGTATATATTTTGTACACAAATCAATGACGCCCTGGCTTCTTGGCATTTTTCTATAGCGAAGATAACTGGCCACGTGACAAAATATCCTCCTTAACCGGTAAAATTACAGACGAAGATTCGAAACACCCAGACGAATATTTTGACATCCTGAGTGAACCAGAAAGTGTTGGATGTTACGTGCACCACACTGACAGTTTTACCGTCAGAGTTAACCAACTTCACAACTACATTAAGTACAACAAGGCGGTACGAGCACTTTCTCATATTTTCAACGCTATAGATTATGTTTTTGTCAGTTTTTCAACTGAAATTCGTGTTTATTCACAGATTTGAGGGTCACTCACGTTTCTACTTTTCAGGTGTCAGAAAATATGGACGATATAATTCCGAAAAACGATGTAGAGACATGTGATATTAGTAAAATGACGCAGGTTTGAATTCTAATTGTCTAGTAGTTTCTTTGTTAGCACCATACAGTATACACGCTCATGTTACGTATGTTTATGTCAATGTTTCTGAACTAATTTCATATAAACCTTATTGAATAACAGCTATTTTTAAAGTAACCTTTGGTAGCCTGGTACTGAAGTTTTCATTGTTACAGTAAGCTGCCTTTACAGAGGTTTTTAATATTTCTTGGTAAACACACAAATGGTACCGGTCTCCTCATTGCAAGCGAAAGGTCTACTGAAGAAGTTCGCCGCGCGCGCGATGTACATAATTAGAGTGCACGTACGTTTTTATGTCGAGTCACGCGAGAACATTCTACGCCATTGTAGAATTATCTAGATTACGCTACACTGATCTCATCGCTTTCTAGACGCTTTTTCTGGCATTGTTCTGAATAGTAATGAAATGAGGGTGACGTAATTAGGATGACCTAATCAGCGTTCATACTCCTGAGCTTGCACGTTAAACAAAAATTGAAGCGATTATGTATTTGTGTTTAGGAAGATAACAAACAGCTTTTGCTTGTTTCAGGTTGGTAAATGCTCAAGATTAGGAAACTCAGTAAAGATCGCGGAAAAGTGTAGCTTCAAAAGAAGCTTTATCGGCAACAGGGTTCAAGTAAGTTGCAATAACTGTTAACCTAATGTTAACCTAATGTTTCAAACTGCCAATTGATGTTTTTGCTCATTATAGTTATATTAATACATTATTAATACATTATAGTTATAGTAATACATTCATATAATATTCTAAAAGTTGAGGAACAGATAACGTTACCTCCTACAGATTGGACCCCACTGTAAGATTGTAGACACTGTGATAATGGACGATGTCACGATAGAAGACAACGTCTCTCTTACTAATTGTATTGTCTGTAAAGGTGTTGTTATCAAAAACAAATGTACTCTCAAAGGTAAGCCAAGTGTAAACATTGGAGAAACAAATATGATGGGAATTTCTTCAGTTAAATATCAGTTAATTTGTTTGACTTTGTCCGATCATCATTGCTCATTTGAAGCGAATGACGGGAGGGCCCCGTGCCCAACAAATCAGTTTAAAGCCTTCTGAACGTTAAAGCTGTACGTTGTTTTACACGCCTATTCTTGTAATATACTGTTAAACAGCTTGAACCCTCGATACCAATTTGTGGTTATCGTCAGAGTTAACTGCCGTCATTTTATAATTATTCCACTAATTAAACGCACTGTTTTTCCTCAGACAGCCGAATATGTGACGGTTTTGAAGTCGCGTCTGGATCCGATTATGTTGGCGAGAGTTTGGTAGCAGATTCCGAGATACCAAACATGATGTCTTTTAGTATATACAATTCGGGCCGAGGCTCTGACGCAGAGGATTTGTCGAAATGAGGAATTCTGAGATGTTAGGGATTTCTTGGTTTTACCGAATTTCCTCTTGCTTTTCATTCTTTTTGTGGAATTCTTGATTGTGGTTTTAATTATATTCAATCCGAGCACAGATTCGTTCTTTCGTCTTGACTCAATAATCATGATAATATAAACGTTTGTTTTCATTTCATTCTCGTCAAGTCATTATTCAAATGCTTTTGTTGTCTCAATTATTCACCAACGGGATGGATGGATGAATCTTCAACAGCCGATGTTTGTATACACAATACACATTGATAAATATTCATCAACATCTCAATGAACTGAGTGCGGCTGATGTGCCAGTCAAAGTCTTAATAATTAACAAATTTGTAGAGCCGCGCTTTCAGCACGACATTATTTAGTAAAACTTCGTCGTCATTTTATATCACCTTTAACTACCGCGCGCTAGTCGCGACGGATACGCTCAATAAATTTGCTACCTAGGCGAAGACATGTGCTGCAGGTGAAGTAAGTAATTCCCACAAAATTCACTGTTTGCATGTCTCAGAATACGAGGAATCTGGAATCATGGATTCGATTGTTGCCCTGCAGGGCCTGAAACAGTTTACAAAATAAGTTTCACTTCAACAAATATCGTTTAGTTTTATAAGCAGCCAACCTTAAAGTTCTTTATCGGTTCAGGCAAGTAATACAACCTTTAGAGATATCCATTGTAAAAAAGACTGTGATACATTTAATTGAATCAACAATTCTATAATTTAGAATGCAATGGAAAACAACAAATGAAGAATAGGGAAAATCGTGTATGATCGGCGTTGAATCATCACATGTATGATTTATGAAACTGTGTCACCTTATTCCGTGCTTGAAAATATTATTAGCCTTAAATTCGAGCTCAAATATATCAGTGTTTAAATAAACAAATATCAGCAAGCAATTACTCCTTCTCCTAGGAATTAAATCCTGGATTTAATCTCTGAATGTCAAGATCTTCATATCCCAATTAGTTTTCTAATTCTTTACACTACGCAAGACGAAGAACGAATAGAAATACTGTTATGATTTGAGTACAATAAAGTTAGGTCCTGAGGATGTAAAAATAGTTGCTAATACCAAAAAAGATTTAAACGTGGTACAAGACTCAATTAAAAAGTAATTTTATCAATTTTCAACCCAATATTTCTCAATAATCAACCACATGTCTACGATGATAATTTTAGCACGAATAATATTTCAACGCTCTTCACTGGTAGAACTCAGTGTGCATTATCGTTACAATTTTGCCTATATTTAATATTATATAATTACCTATAGTTTACTGAGAGTCATATTTATAGATCGTGTTATATAATGGACTTGATAACAAGCTTTGTAAAACAAGTAATGTCCGATAAAAAGTGTGATTTATAAATTCTCATATCGTTACGTTAAAGTTCTACAAAGTTTTACAATCTTGTAACATAAACAACGTCCCTGGCTATCTCTCAGTCCGCAATCTCACTCAGCTATCTCACTCTGCTATCTCACTCAGCTATCTCACTTTTCTGTCACTATAACCTCACGTTATCCGCTACTTTTAGTCTATTCTTCATGAGATCCAGCGCAGCAAGCGCATCTTCCGTACTGTCGTGTCCTCCTTCTGTGGGGTGTAGGTAATGTGAGGTAAGTTGACGAGGCTATGAGGTAACATTGACAAATTAGTGAGAGACGATAAGGTTAGTTGGGGGGAGGGTAAGGTGACCAGCATTATTAGACCATT
>JH153573.1:25947-37313 GCA_000226015.1 Mnemiopsis leidyi | reverse complement strand
AGTTCTATCTGAGCTCTGACCCACGTTTTTTATGTATAAAGCACTGAATATCCTGTAACTTTTACTTAGTTATTTTAATACTAATTTACTTTCTATGTACCAGAGAAATGTTCTTCCTTGTCTCACAGACCATGTAAAATAACTAAATTGATGAATACACCTCAATTTAACCCTTTTTGAGCCAATTACAAACAATTAATTTGGGGGATTTTGAAGTGGAGGTCAAAATTTTGGTAGTACGAAAATATGGGGATTTTTTCCGAAAATCCCCGAATTTCGTACCCCGTAAATATGTCTCCTAAGGTATATAAATTAGCCGTAGCTAACTTCTCGTTGACCAATCGCCGTCACAACGAAAGAATTTGTAACCCTCTCTAGCAGAAATACATTTCTCTACAGTGTATCAAATAAGGACTGTAGACGGACAGTGCGAATGTATCCAAATTCAGCCCCTACGCCTTAATACTCTGAGTTGTGTGAAACTAATTTTCAAGAGAATTACGTCAACTCATGAACGGCCGGTTACATAACATTTTAGTCTACAGCAATTACAAAACGTTAAACATAATGAAGTTTATAACTTGGACTAACTTTTAAAGCATGAAGGTCACTCTCTAAACTATGTCCAACCATGAAGCAGTCCCAGGAGATGAGCCGACAGACTGCGCGCTGCGCGTCTTCTAGAGTGTGTTCTACGTTCGCCAGATCTTCTGCTTTTATTCCTGAGAACCTAATAAAAGCAAAGTCAATTTATTTTGCTGCACTATGATTATATTTTGTAAATTATTGAAGTCCGGTATTTGTGACAAATTAACAAAATCATAAAAACTTTCTAATCCCGAATTATTAAACTACCTATACTAACGAATTGCTCATCTACAAACTGAAATTATTACTACACTTTAACATCACCTGGTATTATAGTCAAGCACTTTTCTGGGAGGTTTAATCAACATGTCTAGCGCTGTACTCCCGCTAATGTCAACAACAGTGACGCGCGTAAGTTCCATTCCGCCTGCCGTGTAACACATCTCACAATCCAGCCCCCACACGCTCGGTGCAGTCTCCCGTCTTTTCGTCTTGATATAGGCTTAAGTAGAGTAGTATTAATGTTCTGTACTGATAGTGCGCAAGTAATTAATCAGAGGCTGTTTAATAAATATTAGAGTTTTTATCACGCTAACATATCTCCTAAACAAGCCCATAATAGCACAATCAGAAAAACGTCAAAAAGTGCAATAACCAATAAAATCTACTCCCGTTTACCACTTTAGACTTTAGTTCATTAAAACAGCTGGAAAAACCGGTAAACATTTCGGGAAAAAACACAGTATTACAAGGCAGAGTACAAAAACATCTCTTGGACGACATACTTTTCCAGTCTCTGTTCATATAAGCAGTGCAGTACACGTGACCCTTTCCAACAGAGCATCCTGTACTACCGTCAGTCCCATCACAACAGTCGTAGATGCGCGTCCGCTCCATCTCGCCCTTAAACCCACGGGACTTGCGCGTACGCAGCTTTCCGTTGTGGTGCAGACATCTAGGCAGGAATATAAGGTGGTATTACATCTGACATTGCAGCTGATACACATTAAGCCTAGCGCATATGTAATGGAATATGTTAGAGTCGGAACAATAATTATGAGTCGAAAATATGTCAGTATGTTGGAACAGGAATATCCCGAAAAAACGCATTGCAGTTTAAAAATCAAGTAAATGTCTTTGAATCAAGCTTTCACGAAATGGAAATAAGGTATATAGTAGCCTTATACTTTGACTGTAAATCCAGTATACATGATGACACCACATAAGTAGTGTAATATAACCAACCGATAAAAGTTCTACTAAATCACCCACCTCTCTGGAATGGTATAATCCCCGTTATCCTCCAGTTGAAACAGCTTGCTACAACGGACACAGTGTAGACCGTCCAGAACTTCCGGTTTGTAAGTGTAATAACCTGGATATTCGTACCTCTTGAGGTCTTCCTGTGTGTAGAGAGTCCTGTTAGGTATCGAATGTTTGTAGCTTAATGTCGGGGTTAGACCAGCTGATCGCCATCTCATGATATATAGTATCTATAGCCATAGCTGGCACGCAACGGTGTTGTTATAGATCGAAAGTTGGAATATTGCTGGAACTGTGCGAACTACTTGATTACTTAAAAACACGTGACAAAACGGCGATACCCAAAACACACACAAGCACAGACACAGACACAGACACAGACACGTACTCTTCAAAACTTATAACAACTGAAACAGTTCAAACAACCTACCTTGCTGATCTTATATTTTGAAATGGTCTGATGAAAGAGAGCATGTTTACTCGTGTCAGCTACACTCCCCACCTTTTTACTTCCACTGATCCCAGTCTCTGATGTGCCGTTAATACTGTTTTTCTTTAACTCTCGAATCTTTTTCACCTCGTTTGTGCAGATGTTGGCATAGAGAATCTTTGTCTTGCATCTGTCCAAGCAGGAGCGCTCTGCTTTGAGGCTGGAAAAGTGGAAGCGTCATGAAGATGGCGAAGATCCTGAGAGGATTGTGAAAACCTGAAGACGTCCAAGCTACTGACTTAATTATTCGGTGCTCTATTAAATTTTTGTAATTCAGCCAAAAACCTTTCTTGGAAGCACTTCTTTCGGTCTTCAGGCCAAACTTTGAGATACTCAGTTATAAAGTAATCCAGTCTGGTCTGCCGTATTGCAACTGGAACATGCGTCCTCTCCTTCAGATCTAACCTCGGTCCGTCAGGATGCACAACACGAGACTGAGAAGATAATGTTTGTGTAACTGTGGCCACTAATATCATGGAGTTGAAAGGCGCTGTCTTCTTTGCCCACATATTCACATTGTGCAGTGTATGTGGGATAAAGAAAAGATATGAACCATGTTTTATCAATTTACCAAATATAGTGTTTAAGTTTTTTGTCATCTTTATTCATTACAACTGAATTCTTAACAAAAATACCTTATTTTCCTGAGCCTTACTGGCCGCCTCTTCTAGTTTCTTTTTGGTGTGGGAGTCAGATGGTTTATGTGCGACCCTCTTTCCTCGATTTTTCCTGTGAAGATTCCCCCAGCGGTGTGGATCTTCGTCCGGAGGTGGTGTAGGTGGATCAAAGTGAGACAAATCCTGTGGAAAAAAATATGATCTCTATTATTTATATTGATTGATTAAGAGAGAGAGAGAGATAGTGAAGTAATAATTTAGAATGAAATTACATGATCACAATAAAATCATTTCAAAGACATAAGGCGTCAATTTGTCAAATCTAAGTTAACTTAAATCTAACCTCTTTCTTATATTTGGAGATCTTAAGATTGCTGTCACTGTTTTGGCTCCGCTGGTAAAAAGTTTTCGAGTTATCAATTTCTTTAGACTTTTCCATACGTGCATCATATTTGTCTGTGATCCTCTGTTTTTTCTTGGCAAGTTTACGCTGATGAGGTATAATTTGATCAGACCTCAAATTAGCACTAACTCCAGGTTTTAACTCATGTTTTCTCTTGTGAGACTTAGTTTCACTGTCCCGTTTCTGCTTTCTGTGTTCTTTTTCTCGATAAAGCATTTTGTCTTTCCGTGATTTCTCTTGGATTCCATTATTGCTAAAAGAATCGGCCTCCTTTTTACGTTTCAACTTACAAGATGGAGTTGATTCAATCTGAATAGTGCGATGGTTGGGAAGTCTATTTTTGGAGGATTTGTTTTCATTTGTTGAATGGGCTTTTCTTGATGACTCTTCAGTGGAATCCCTTTTTGACAAACGTTTTGCAAGTTTGTCTTTATGTAGGGTTGAGTCATAATTAGGTTTAGCTTTGGTTGCATTTTCTTTACTGTGCAATGGTGAAGAGAGTCTCTTTCGTTTTCGTTTTGGCAAACACTCAGAATCAGAGTTTTGAGATGATGCATTAGTCTCTGACCCAGATTCTTCTGATTCTTCACTTTTGACAGATGCATCTGAATTTATGGTGTAGTCAGAGTCATCTAAATCTGTTTTTCCTTCTGAAGAGTCTTCTGTTTCAGATTCACTTGCTGATGATGAGTCACTACTGCTACTGTTGCTTGAGGAACTTGAACTTGAAGATTCTTTCGATTGCATCCACTGCTTTTCAAAAATTTTGGCTTTGAGCAGTTTTATCTCTTCAAGCTTTTGTTCCCTGTCGAGTGTCTTTTTATCTATATCATCTTCATCAGATTCATCCCCAGACTTGACAGATTTTTGTGGGGTGAATACACTGGAGTCCAGGCTGTCACTTTCATCTGCACTGACACTTTGTGTAGATGAGCTCTTCACTGGCGATACTTCTATCTCCTTTTTCACACTGGTTAACCTGTTTGATTCCTTTTTGTAGCTTACAGATTCTTTAGAAGATCCAGCAACTGATTGGTCGGAAACATCTGCAGCAAATAATTTTTTTCTAGTTTGAGCTTCGAGGTCTTTCTTAAACTCCGCCTCCATGATCTTATCTTCTTCGTCTTTAATGATCTCAACAACTTCAGGAGATGATTTTTTCTTCTGAAATGTTTTCTTGAATTTAACAGGAGAAAGTTCAGACCTTCCAAAAACCATGTCACTTTGAGATGCAGAAACTTTTGGACGTGCATCTTTTGACCAAAGGCTATTGGGAGGTACTTTAGTTTCAGCATTTTTCCTTTCCTTCACCATAACGGAATTTACATCAGTATCCTTACTAGGGGGCAAGATTTCCTCAGGATCAGAGGGTTCATCATCCTCTGACAGATGAGGGATTTCATCATCATCAGAAATTATCTCCTCTTCCCCATCTGATAACAGCACCTCCTCTTCCTGATCTGAGTTAATGGAAGTTTCCTCAATTACTAAACTAGCATTTACACTTTCTTGTGATGATGGCAACTTTTCTTTGTCTTCCTCTTCCTGGCTTGAACTTGGCTCATCAATTGGCTTGAAGGGTTGATAATCAAAAGTTTCATCAAAGTTGGACTTACTTGGACTAGTTGCAGTAGGAGTTGAATTGTTGTAAGGATCATAAAAGCTCAAAGAAGAATTAAGAATAGATTCAGATTGCTTTTCCTTCTTGTCTTCTTTTCTATTATCCCCAGAAATATCAGGGGTTATTCCAATCCCAGGACGGTAAACTAGTCCTATTCCATCAGTTTTACTCTCATTTGATTCAATTTCATACTGTGGAAACTCATTATCAACTAATTCATCAGGAACAGGCTCTCCATGATCCTGGCTAGATGTATCATGACTGGAATCTTGCTGACGTTCAGGTGATGACTTCAAGCCTCCAAACTTTTCAAATAAAGTGGGTTTACATGAAGACTTCTTTTTGCTGGATGCAGTTTGTTGAGCCTGTCCACTTCTGTGTTGGCTCTTCCTGTCATTATTTGGAGCCAAGAGATTCGACTGAGCTGACTTTTCCTTACCCAATGTAGATAATTCATTTCTGTGTTCAAACTTTTGCTTTTTAGGAGATCTAGTACGTTGTTCCTTATTAGCTTGTGATTGAACACTAGGGGATCTAAATTTGTCAAACAAATTATTAGGTTTAGGTTCTTTTCCAGGAGACTTGTAATTTTTACATCCTCGAATAAGCTGTTTGTAATCAACAGTTAATTTTGGCTCTGCTGGTGAGTTTTGTGGAGCATAGCTAGGTAACTTGCGATGACCAGATGAAGATGCTAATCGGAGAGGCTTTGGTTGAGGTGCTTTCTTTGGAGATGAATTTGCTGGATCTGAAAAGGAGGATCAATAGACATTTTTCTGATCATGTCTCAACCACAGGGTTTCATAACAATTTAAAAGGTTGGCTATGTGTTATGTCCTCACTGTTTCATAGTAAAAATAAACAACTCATTTTAACACTGCATCATTCAATAGTTTAAATTGAGACCATAGGTTTATCAGCCACCATAGGTTTATCAGCCACACCTTGCATAAAATTGGGTATATTGGAAAGAATAAGCATCAAAATAATTAGTAAATAGCTGAACTGAAAACGAAGTATTATGCTATGTTACACTTACTGTGTTTAAAAGGACAGTGAGGCCTACTACATCTCTGATCATTTGGACAAGTTACATTACTAAAATGTCCTGTACCCTTGAACATAGGCCAGATGCTGTAATAAATGTCAATATTTAACCCCACATCAAGTAGACTGTTTACAATTTGCTTATTTTTTTCTGACCTTAATAAAGATTTGATGAAAAATCTAAAACGTCATGAAGAGTGGAAAGCAAATTATCAATAAGTCAGAAAGCTCCAGAGGAACAGTATATTTTCTTAGTGGGGGCAGCACCTCTTTAGGTGCCACATCTACTGACTACAGTCAGGCAGCAACAGTTCACTAACCTTCGGCTCTATTTGGTCCAGCTGGCTACATCAGACTTTCTACTGACAGCCCCCACCTACTTGTACCTATATATTAGTTATGACGGGGTGCCCCTCCTACGATCTTCTACCATATTCCCAAAGAAGACTCAACATGTTGGATTATTCCACCACTCTTTTCACACCCATAACCGTATTTAAATTTTAAGCTGTATATTTTGCAGATATATATATGTGGCAATTCTATTGAGCAGATTAATCAATTTGTGTAAACATTGAGTGCAACTGCATTCGGCATGCAGTTGGGCTATAGTCTTGACAACACACATATTGCTGCCAGCTAATGAGTTTACTGCTCAATCAGATAGTGTATTACTTTAACGTGTCAAAGGTATACAGATTGTATACAGATTGCCAATTTTGAAAAACAATGTCAATTATACGCTTACAAACTACCAACTGCCAGCAGAATGCTTGCCATCACCAATGTAGCTTTCAGTTTACAGTTCACTACCGCTGTGTGCAGGGAATTGACAGTGCATTGACGATATTCTTTCTGGTAATTTTGGGATGACAGGCGTAAATGTCATCCCATTCCCACAAACCCCTGATGGCAGCAAATCAACGCCCAAAACAAGTTTCTTTTGCAGTTCTAGTTAAGCGAAAGACAAACTGAATAAAACCCAAAGAAAGGAACGGTATGAAAAGTACAATTAATCAGTTAATCTGCTTCTAATCTACGCTACGGGATTTAAAACAAGCTGAATTGTTTACACAAGACAAATATTCAATCTGCCTTCCAGATAAAGAGACGAAAAGTCAATCGTAAAATGTCAAATCTGATGTACTATATGTTATAACTTATATATGACCAAAGCACTGTACACTGCGCACTGGGCACTGTTATGCAGCCATTGTGTGTTGGTTTATATATGGACATGTGAAACAGAAATAAAACATTTTGATTGTAAACGAAACTGTTATCAGATAAGCAATATACAGCAAATAGAAAATACAAAATACAAACTCACGTAAAAGAATAACACACTACTACACTAGATACTACTAACTACCACTAAGAACTATTACTACTGAACTAAAGTAAACACGAACTAAACTGAACTAACTAAAAGGCGAAATTCAACTCTGACTCTAGAGTGCGGGACGAATGTACAACCAATTCGATCGAAATAAATTGATGAGACACTTGTCGCATCTTATGATTTAAAAACAAGCGCTCGATTTTTGGCTCGCTTGATTTAAACATCTGTCTAGTGCGCGGCGCGGCATCAGTTTCTAAATGCCTTGTCAGACGTTACCTAACTTGCTGCCGCCCCGTACACCGTAATTGAAAATTAAATTTGAAAATTGAAAATGGGCCGCAAGGCAATAAATGCCATGTTAGCGAATATTATTTGCTACACGTTCAACGTTGCCTAGCCCTGCACTGCTGCCGCGAAGCGGCCGCCTCCGGCGAAATTTTATTCGTCTACTCTTTGTCGGGTAACACCACGACAAATAAACATAGTGATACATCATAAACTTTGTACAGCAGCGCGCACCCTCCCGTCATTTTACTCTCCGGGAGAGAAAATAAACCGATTTTCTATTCACTTCGAATGAGGGTCGGACAAAGTCAGACAACATGAACATATATTTGACGAGATGATATCCGTCTAACATTCTAGCTGCGTGAGTCGGGTATCACCGCGACAAACATATATTCAATGACAGTTTTTATTATGTTTTATTTATACTGTCCTTGTCTGACTTCGTCCGACCCTCATTCGAAGCGAATAGAGGAAATAAAATGACAGGAGGGTGCGCGCTGCCGTACAATACTGTCCTATCGAAACGAGAACAGTTGTCGAGGTGTTACCCGGCTCGCGCACGGATTTCGTCGATCATGGTCGACGAAAGCAGCAAAGCTGCGAGTCAGGTAATATCTAGACAAATGCAAAATAATTCGTTATTTAATTGATAATTTAAAAGCTAAAAATGAATAATTTTTCTTTTTTCTTTTTAAAAATTAATATTCTGTTTTTAAAAATTTATTCAAATATTTTTCATTGATTTAATCTAAACTACAAGTTACTTTAAAAACAAACCAAAGCTCTTTTGTGTGCAAGGAGTGCATAGGAAACAGGTTAAATAAATCCACCGTTGAAGAATTACCATACGCCTACGCCGCGCACAATTGAGGATCGAGACAACCAACAACGCTCGATCAGATTTTAGATCGAGCGTTCGTGGTGCGCCTCACGACTTAACAATATTGCAGATCGCCACACGCGCCATTTGTTTGTTGTTAGATTTTACGTGTTGTCGTTATTAAGAGTGTAATCCTCAGAACTTTTATGCCCCCTTTATGAGAAAGTGATATGATATGTAAAGCACGATATGCTCACAACTGCGATCTTATTGAGTCTCGTTGAAACCTACCTGACTTTCGATTTCCCCATACCATTCGTGAGTATTCCGATTCTTAATGAATTGTTCATTGTGTAAATTTCTATTTTGAAATTGTTTGTTAAACCTATTTAGTATGTCTGTTATACTCACACCCAGTAGTTAACGTCTTTTTTTGTCCCCCTCCCACCTAGACTTAATCAGATACGTCTGGTGGCCCATGCTTATGCTTCTAGAAATATTTGCAAGATAAAGTGTGTCACAAATCCAGTTCAGTCTTTAATAACTTTTTTAAAATACTTATTGACTACCGAATACCCCTTTGGTGGCCTTAGTGTCAGTATTCAAATGGTAAACAGATTCTAGCAATCTTTGTCTGTAAACGGTTAATTTTCCGAAAGGCACTCAATTTGGACGACCTTTCATTTGTTAGTTTCTTACCCCAACCTAGCTGGCAGCTAAGGGCCTTAAAACAAAGATGCTGATACAATAATTCATAATAGTAATTATGCTATCTATTTTATTCTATTTATCTTATGCTTAAAATAAATTTCTCTCTGAGTAGAACAATGCATACACACATATTCATGCAAAAACAATACAAACAATTGAAATAAGAATTTGTGTATCGAAGTCTTAAATTGAGATCGTTCATCGTATACATCTGGTTTAAAGTTGACAGGCACTGGGATAAGAAAACTTAAAAACTTGACAGCAGTCCTCCAACAAACATAGTGTTGCAATTCTTGTTTCGAATTACAACAAGGATCTAACAATTTCTTACGTACAGATTTTATTCAATCATCATCACTCCTCTTCATTATCATTGAACTATTGAACAAAACTTATCATTGAACAACACATAAAATGTCAATCTACTGCACTTAATCCCTGCCGAATGTCACTACAGTTTGTACACTGTAATGTCTACACCAAACTGTCTGCTACACGTTTTATGTACCTTGTCAGTGCAATGTCTGACTGAAGCAAAATGCTGAACCCTGAAATATCTGTCAACACTGAAAACAAGGAACACAACTCACGTGACATACTGTTCTTTATGTACTCTGTTGTTATACATTAGGGTGTCACACAGTGGGGTGTTGTAAAGAAGGGTGTTATTGATTGGGGAGTTATAAAGAAGGGTGTTATTAATTGGGGTGTTGTAAAGAAGGGTGTTATTGATTGGGGAGTTATAAAGAAGGGTGTGTTATTAATTGGGGTGTTGTAAAGAAGGGTGTTATTGATTGGGGAGTTATAAAGAAGGGTGTTATTGATTGGGGAGTTATAAAGAAGGGTGTTATTGATTGGGGTGTTAAACATCAGGGTGTTATATACATTGGTGTGTGAACGCTACTGAATGTTACAAGTTTATAGAGTGCAAACTACTTCTCTATACAGTTTACATTGCATATGATTATTGATCATGCATATTTTACACACTATATATAATATACATAGATCATACAAATGCATGTTATCTAGTTGCTGTTATGTATAAGTCGTCTTCACTGTATAGGTACAGAGTACACATTGTCTGAACTGTATGTATATTTCATTGTCTTCTGTATGTATGATGTACTGTGTACTGTATGTCTATTGTATACTGTGCACTGCATGTATATTGCAGTGCATACTGTTTCTTGAATTATGTGTTAGACATATGGTGTATGAGTAAATCTTTTACATTAGGACAGAACCTCAAATACTGTGTATTGTAGACTGTAGACCTCTTCCCTCCCTCCCACTCTCCCCTATCCCTCCAACCCTCCCCTTCCCCCTCCCCTTTTACATTCCGTAAGTGTAGTGTATACTACATGAACTTAACTCAGTCTACCGCGCTATGTATCGTATATAAAACTGTGTTTACCGTATCTTATATAACCATGTAGGTTGTACGCAAAGTACAGTGAAGACCTTGAAAAACTTATATTGCATTTCTTTGTCATCTCTAAATCATTTAGTTCTTCTAGAAGCGTAGAAATCCACTAACAAGGAGTGCACTGTGTGAAAATTGATTCATCTGACATTTGAAATACTTTCCTGAGCGCTTAATATATATAACTTAATATATATATATAACTTAATATATATATAACTTAATGCGTCTGAAACCTTTTAGATTCGTGAAAGACAACAGAAAAGTTTCTCTTGGATTATTTCCAAGTTCTCCCGAACTTTTCATCTCAATAGACTAGACTGTAACTTAAGCAGAGCAAATTACAATGACATATTATTAAAAAAGTTATTCTACAGAAATTGTCCGCAATTTTCGTTAGACAGACTTGACAACCGAGGTTCAGTAAACTTTCACTTAGTAACTCCAAATATGTCTGAAAGTTCTTCAGCTCTTAGTTTCTTGTCAGACTAACACAATTTTTTTAAACGAAGATAAGCTCAATTAATTGGGTGTCCTCTTAATTATTAAATGTTTATCAATTAATTGATCTCATAGAGTTCAGATGCCACAAATTCTGACAGTCCAAGTACCTCAACTCACCTAGATTCATGCTCTCTGTCAAAGCCTTGTCCCTCGCTTTGTGTGTACTGTAATTCTGTTTACAATACCAGAAGGTATATATAATGCACCCCAAAAGTTTAGAAATATATTCCGCACTGTAGCTGTTAG
>JH153573.1:10281-20457 GCA_000226015.1 Mnemiopsis leidyi | reverse complement strand
TGTGTGTGTGTGTGTGTGTGTCTGTGTCTGTGTGTCTGTGTACTGTGTCTGTGTCTGTGTCTGTGTGTCTGTGTCTGTGTGTTTGTGTGTCTGTGTCTGTGCCTGTTTGTCTGTGTCTGTGTGTCTGTGTCTGTGTCTGTGTCTGTGTCTCTGTGTGTGTCTGTGTGTGTGTCTGTGGGTTTGCGTGTTGTTTGTGCACACTCGTCAATGTCTATTGTCTGTATCTCTGTGACTAGTGTCTCTGTCATGGCGTCTCTGTTTGCGTCTAAAACCAAATTCATGACAGTATATGTTGTAGGTGTGGCTCTGCATGTGTGAATATATCAGTGTCATATGTAAGCAGTTGAACCGCGTGTATCTAGAAGAGTGTGATCTAACAAGCATCGCATAATTCTGTGACTGACGTTTTCTCTCTTCAAATATAACTTGTGAAAATGCACTCCTAGCTACAATGCTACTATACTTGTAGTGATGGCACGTATAGTTCAAAATAGCACACCTGAAGAACTTCTCACATTTGCCCTCATAAAGGCAATGAAATATGAAGATCTCTAGAATTCTCCATTAAAGCTTCTGTAATGAGAAGTAGGGGAGGAGTAAGCGCTTAAAAGGAGTATACGGGGGCTGGTGTGTATATTCTGGAGACCAGTCAATGTTCGTACACTTAAAACTCAAGCAAGGTACTTCCAGGACCGTGATGGTTGCTAAACACAGACACTTCATGTTTACGGACTCCATATTTCCCTTTATCACGTGCCGTGTCGGTTATATCCTGCCACTAATTTATTGATTTAGCGGACCTAACTTTGTAGAGGTGTAATAGAATATCGGTAACCGAAACGCCATATTTCTTAGATTCTTCTGGGACTGATATATATATTAAATTTTAGTATATTTATTGCAGGGTGCGTGGTGTGTCGTAAATAGTCGGGTATTTTATCGTCAGGTGTAATTGGCGGATTCCTTTGGAATGATCTGCGGTCAAATATGGTAAATCCATACCATAGGAGAAATAAGTAGAAATTTGAGTCTTTTATGCTTCAAGACGTTTTTTGAACGTCCGGTAATTTACCATACATTACATTAGGCATGATCTCATCGGTCATCATCCGAATTTCATTCGTGATGTTACGTCATTTCACCTATAAAGTCACTACTTCGTGTATCGAAAATAAATTTCCAATGTTGCAAATTCTGATTTACACCAGGACCGGTTAATGTAAAACGCTAAACTCAATATTCGTGGTTTTGAAGAACTTGATTGATGTCTAGGCTTCGAGCAAATGTAGCATTCCTTTTTCCTGCCATGTCTATTGTTTAATACTGCGTCTAGCCATTAAACGTATATCGTAAAAAGTGGAGAAATAAAACATTGGATAGTGAAGACTAAAATTTTCAGTTTTTCAGGCATCAAACAATTTAAAAAATACTTCTGAACAATTTGCGACGAACTTGATTAAATGTGGTCTATTGTATGTTGTTTATTGATTTTTCTCCCTCTATTCCCCCCCCCCCTCTTTTTCTCTATATGTTAAGGAAGTTAACACTGACTTTCTAAGATTTTTTCACCTTGTCAATCATGGTTCCATTTAACTTCTCAAATTTCAATTAGGCTTTCTTTTAACAGCCATTCTTTGACAAATCAGATAAGTTCCATTTCCTAGGACCTTGAATATATCTTATAGCCTTGTGAGTATCGAATTTCTTGCCCTCTCTGAGAATGTCATGTAGCAACCAAATTAACATTGCTCCTTCAGAAACATTAAACTTCTCCCGTTGCTTGTCATTACTCCAAAATACCGATTTGACTCAGACAAATAAGCTGTCACCCCTGACATTTACGACAGATTATGATTGTACCAGTCAGCAAATCTCCCTCTATCCATGACTCTATTCTATAGTCACGTGACTCCTCCCTTGTCACGTGAACAGTATTTATGCAAGAAGGAGGAGAGCTACAGTGTATTCCATCTTTAATCACGTGACCACTATAATATCACGTGACTATCTCGAGAGTGTGTTGACTTTCCGAGACAAATTATTTTACCTCGTGATGGTTAAACAAGGATTGTGGGTGGGATGGGTGGCGGGTAAGCGGTGTTGTATTTGTCCTATTGACTCTGTGTGTGTGTGTGTGTGACGACATGTCTTAATGTCAATGTTGTGTCTTACAAATTTAATTCTGGTAAAGTTGGTCATCTCTACAATATACAAACAATCCAGCAGGAAAACGATAATAAACTATTTCAAGTCTAGAACTGTAATTACAGTTGTCAATAGTAAAATCGGGCAATCTACAAGAAGCCCGACTGGTCCGCGGACCACCAGTCGAGTGGTCTGCGAACCACTTGTCCAGTGATTGAGTGGTCCGTTTAATAGGTGGTGAATAATTAATTGAGTTGAACTAGCTTTACTTAATTTTCAATAACAGATAGACAGCTGACTTTTATTATAAGTTAGTATGATAAGTATTACAGACAAACGATTTACAAAGATAGAGGTAGAAGATCGGAGCTTTTCCTCATCTTCGAGGCTCTCCTGAGTAGGTCAGAGTCCATCAAAGAATCTTTGCACGGATCGCAGAGCTTTGATCCCTTCCCTGATAGATAGGAATATACATACTCTCGTTTGTATCAGGTTCTTCCAGTCACTGATGGTGTTCTCCGATAGTCCGATGAGTTGAGATATAGCTCCGTTTGCCAGGGATTTGACGCTGAGATAGAATACCAGCTGTATGGATAGTGGGAAGGTGAGCATCATTCCAGAGAGAATGCTATCCGTCCGTATGTTCCTATACCGTGCACAGAATGAACACCGAAAGATGAGTATTGAGTAGGTATGAGGACTTTTTTAGGAGCACGGCACGAGGTCCATATCAGAAGAGCAGCCAGGGCAGGACATTGAGGACTTCAGAATACCACGTTGAAAGAGGAAATTCCTTGCATTCTCGCCCGAATCTGTAATCCGGTGGATTTCGTTGTGCAGTGAGTGGCTCATATCAACAAAAAACAATGGCTGTGTATTACAACTCGTCTTATATACTTGTTTAGCTCTACAATTTATTTCGTAAATGATGCCTACTGTCATTTTGCAATCCTACCGTTTGATTGAGTCAGATTATTATGGAAGTGGTTGCTGAAACTATTAATTTAGGTGAAGTGCGGACCAGTCGGGCTTCTTGTAGACTGCCTAAAATCGCGGGAAAATTTGATTTAACACCTGCTTTGTCAAACCATATATTTGTATAGTTATTAGTAAGTGAACTAAGCCATCAGCTATTTATATTATTATAAGTCTATATATTGTTAAAGATTTGCCTTACCTTCATCCAACGCCCCATCTGATGACCTTGGGATTGTTTCAGTTTTTTAAAGTTTAAAGTTGTTTAAGTTTAAACACAGTTCTCTGACCGTTAAAATTAAACGATTTTAGCATTAAGTCTTTTTGATAAATATCTATGGTTCTTCGATTCTTTTTACTGATTCGTATAGTTCAATTTTAAACCTCCTTTGCAAAAAAAGGTACGTTAGATATATCCAATCATTCGCATAAAGTATGAGCAATTTCTCAAAATATACCAGAAATAATGAAACAAGATGTTTTTAAATTTGTCATATGAGCAAGACACTTCTAACATCATTCAACATCTGGTAAATGTAATGTTTATATCTTGTTTATGTCACAAAACACTACCAACTGGCTAACTCCCCAAATTACTCTACCCTAACAATTCTACAATTTCCCGATCATCTGAATGAAATGATGTTATCCTAAAATCCCCCAACTTAGCTCACCAGGAACTGTTCTGTTCGGTACTTGCTGAATGCTGAGCTACTCTAACGTCGTTATTTGCTCCCTCACGTGACGTTGCCACGCAGCTGTGATTGGCCGGTCGCACGTGCTGTTTACAGTAACGTCACGCCACTCATTATAAAACCACCCTAATCAGAAACCTTGTGAAACTCAAAACTGCTAAATCCACTGCATAGTTCCTTTAATTTGCAGTATATATCTGCTCTGAGACCTGGTGCAATGAAATATTTGCGCTGATATCGCTAATTGTACCTCGCTAAATTTTGCTTAACTGAACCCTGCCCTCAGTAAGGCTTCCTCCCAGAGGTGTAGACCTTGCAAAATTTTGGGCAGGAAAATTTTGCGCGCTTTGAATTAAAAGCACAAATTGTGATCAGTTGGTGCGCGCAAAATCGTGGTTTACCGTAATTATGACATTTCGTATAGCGAGATGGCTTTTTCTCACTAATGTAACAAAACCTACAGATGAAAGATCATCCAAATTTGTATGCTATGAGCGATGATCGTACTATCTGATCTTTTCTCTCAATATGTAGGAGCAACTGTCTTCTCAGGAGGTATCTCACGATGAAATTTTGTGTCTGAGAACTGTACACTTGTGTCTACGCTAGCTCATTGTAATGCTATCAATTAAACCAAAAGCAATCCACTTACCAAGTCTGTACAATGCAAATGGAGAGCATTTATAATGGAGAGTATTTACTGCTATTCTTGTATCAAAAAGTCAGGTCAGCAAAATGTATTAAGCTGCCTAAGTCCTAACCTGTATTAATTCGCTATAGGATTCACAAGATAAACAACTGATTACTTGAACGATTTCCTTTTCGTAATACAAATAAAAATTTAATCGAAGTTAGTGGAAATTTACAGCCACAATCTGCTAGAAATTTTCTGTGAACTTAAACAGAGCAGGCACCGGCACAACTGTTCTTCCTGACGGCATAGCATTGGCTGTTCTCAGTACAAAACTCCCATTTGGAGTCAGACCCGCTCAACCAACACCATTCTTTGCAGCCATGGCAACCGTCACTGTCAGTACGGGGGCACAGAGCTGAGTGGAAAATTATTAGTGAGAGAGTTGGACAGATTTGTCTGGGGACAGAGAGTTGGGAAGATTCGTTATTGTTTGGGGGCAGAGATTTGAACAGATTTGTTAATACTTGGCGGGGGCAAAGAGTTGGGCAGAATTGTGAGTGTTTGGGGGCAGAGATTTGAACAGATTTGTTATTGTTTGGGGGGCAAGAGTTGGGCAGTTTTGTGAGTGTTTGGGGCAGAGATTTGGGCAGATTTTTAAGTGTTTGGGGCAAAGTGCTGGGCTGATTTGTGAGTGTTTTGGGGCAGAGAGTTGCACAGATTTGGGAGTGTTTGGGGCAAAGAGTTGGACAAATTTGTTAGTGTTTGGGGCAGAGAGTGGGGCAGATTTGTTAGTGTTTGGGGCAGAGAGCCGGGCAGATTTGTTAGTGTTTGGGGGCAAGGAGCTGAGCAGATTTGCAAGTTCTGTTTGAGGCAGAGAGCGGGGCAGATCTGTTTGTGTTTGGGGGCAAAGAGCTGAGCAGATTTGCAAGTTCTGTTTGGGACAGAGAGCTGGGCAAGTTTGTAAATGTTTGGGGGCAAAGAGCTGAGCAGATTTGTTGTTGTTTGGGGTCAAAGAGCTGAGCAGATTTGTTTTTTCTTACCGTCGCACTGGCTCCAGCAGTAGTCACTCTCACATCCGAAGGAACAGCCGGACTGCCTGTCACACAGATGTACGTCTCCCCATGCACAAGATCGTGCAACTGTAGTGAAAATTAAGTGTTAAACAATAAAATATTGGTATGAAACATCTACCTTGGATCTAAAGCATTACTGGAGCATACTGAGAAGTTTAATATGTTATCAAGTTTTGCAATGCACCAAAGTAAATCAACTGAAATTGTATGAAATAACATAAACTAAACTATTCACATGCAGTAGCAGTAACGACAACCCTAAACTTATCACCCACCGAAACACTCATCAGCACTTTCAGCACCAGAGTCAGATGTCTGTCCCTCAGGGCAAGCAGAGCAAGCATCTACACCTCCTAGAGAGTAGGTGCCCTCTGGGCACATCTCACATTCGTTGTTGTTGTTGAACTGTCCAGCAGGGCATACAACGGGTTCAGGGGTGGGTGGTGAAGTCGGCTTGGGGTCTGAAATCGAGGGTGAGGTTTGTTGGGTGTGTGCGATTTGGAGCAGAGTAATATAATTGAAGTTATTAGGTATTCAATTGCTCAGATATTTGAGATACGTAGTTAAGATTAATAATGGAGAAATTCAAGTAGCATGTAGTTTGGTTTACTGGATTTGTAATTGTAGTCCCTTTTACCTTTGGCATATTTTGTTGATCGATAATGAGCTTTTCGATTAAACAAATTTCCTTACCGGTTGGTTTAGGATCAGTTGGCTTAGGATCAGTAGGCTTAGGATCAGTTGGCTTAGGATCAGTTGGCTTAGGATCAGTTGGCTTAGGATCAGTTGGTTTAGGATCAGTTGGCTTAGGATCAGTTGGCTTAGGATCAGTTGGCTCTGGCTTAGGATCAGTTGGCTCTGGTTTAGGATCAGTTGGCTCTGGTTTAGGATCAGTTGGCTCTGGTTTAGGATCAGTCGGCTCTGGTTGAGGATCAGTTGGATCAGGCACCGGATCCTGGGCAAATACCAGGGCAAAAAGGAGGAATACACAAACGACCTTCATTCTGACTCGTGTAAAACTGGATAGTAAAATTATTTTTTATCCTGTGGTTTAAGTATTGCTATTTTTAACGTGGCGATTTGATTTGATTCTGAAGGAAGACCTAATTCTCACTTAAATTTGACATCTGTTTCTGAAAGAACAATAGCTCGTCTGATGCTTCCCTCAATCAGACCCCGTTAAACTTATTTTCCTGGATTCAAATTTGGTTTACACTCTCGGCAGAGGGTCAAAGTTTTCTGATTTCTGACAGATGAAAGTCTAGAATTTATAATATGTTCTCATGTTATACAACTATCACAATCTTCTCGCTCTGGATGGGTTTATTGCGTTTTGAAGAAAAAACCGTGTTGCATTAAAAAAGTAACAGTCAACCTGACAACATCATAAAAGAATTAATTATATCTTCTAAATAACGCCATTCTAATTAAATTTAGGAACAACACAGTCTACTGATCACATCACAGAACATGCTAGTTGCGATAAATCCCACACTCTAAGTTCTACAACCAAACCTTCCAAACTCCTTATAACTCCAGGCAAGATAGACTACGACGAGCTAGTTAAGAAGATAGAACAGGTAGAACGTGATCTTAACCTGGAGGTTGTAGAACTTTACCAGGAACACTTTCTCTGTCTTTCTCGGAGGGTGGAAGATACGATACAGGGCACTATTTTACTTTTGGATAATATCAGCTCGGATAAAGCTAGGGAGAGTTTCCAGAAGGAGATACGAGTGGTAAACTCTTCATTGTCGGATGTAAGTCAAGTTTTCTGAATAGATTTTACAACTGCAAATTGCAATCCCAGTTTCTCGGGGTCTCATAGCTGAATTATCTAATTAGAGACGTTAAAGAATTGGCATGGTCGGAAAAGTTGAAAATTATATTACAAATTGTTAGCTGTTGTTGCATGACTAGTAACCCCTGTCCTCTTCACAGGTTAAAGAAAAGTTCAGGCAGATTTGTTCAGATTTTACAGAAGGTCAATCTAACGACTTTAACATGGACTACAGAGAAGTCGTCAAGGATATGCAGGTTTATTTTTGATTTCATTATTTAGTTGTTTAATTTGTAAACTATTATCACTCGTTTTTATTTTAGAAAAAATTGCATATTGATACGGATCGAGCGGCATTTTCTATACTAAAGTTCTTAATCATTGTACTTGAAAGCCGTATTGTAAAACATGTAACATGACATAATATACGACTTTTTCGCGTAAGAGTGTTACAATTCAAATGCAAAAACCCGGAATCATCTAACTAGTAGCTACCCGTGAATAACGGAATTGGACCGCTAATTAAGACATCGCCCGACAACTAGGTGCTGCTGCTGAATATAGAGCGTGTAAACTTGAGTGTGAGTGGCTGGGAAGAGAGTAACTGTGCCCACTGTCCGACCACCAAACAGTCAGACACTGACCTCTACACTCCGCCTCCTATCGTCCCTCCTCGTCCTACTGAAGAGGTTTTTTTCCGTGTAGAATCTCTATTATTATTTTGTGTAGAATCTTTAATATTATTTTGTGTAGAATTTATAATACTTTTTCTATAAAATGTTTAATACTTTGTGTCTCTTACACTTTAGTTTGAGATACTGTTGTTGAATAATAGTCCAATAAAATTGCTTCATTTTTAGAAGAAAAGAGTATCCCACTAACTACATATCCGCGCTGTTCCCCGCCGTGCTCTTTCAACGACTTCGTTCTTCAAAAAAGCTTAACAATTACACCGCATAATCTAAAATAAAATTCGCCTATATCGTAATCGTAAATTAATCTTAAACAATCACAGGAGGAAGAAGAAAAAGACGAAGAGGAAGAGGACAACTCCAAACTAAAGAACCAGAAGTACTTGATAGCTATCGTCTCAGCAGTATCCGTCATCACCATCATTGTAGCTCTTGTCTTCTTCATTGTTGTCGTAAGTACTTTTAATTTTAAATGGATTAACTTTCACCATAAGCCTGATTATCTACGTTTTTCTGTTTTTGAGAAAAACTAGAAAGATGAATGTAAATATGTATATCTGAATAATTTTTGATTTATACTCAAGTAAAATCCTGGGAACTAATAAGATATGATAGATCGATACTTCTTCGCGTTACTCAATTTGTAGTATAGTGCCGAAATCATTGAAATAGTTATTTCTACTTGTGTCAAGAAGAGAATAGTAAATTTTCCAAGCTGATAACTTTACTCCTCTCTTAAATGACTTATCTATTTCACAAATTTTAAAATCTGACACTATCCGATGACAATTCCGTTAATTTCCGGATCGACTCAGGTTCGGCGGACACTCCAGAAGGACGTATCCGGACCGTTCACGACGCTCCCCTCCGCAGACATCCTCACTAACGAACAGTACGTGGCGTTCCTCCAGAAAAACGGATACGCCAACCCGACCTGCCTTCTCTCACAGAAATACATTGACGATCAAGACTAAACTAATTTACATTGCGTAACAATTTGTTACGTTGCGGAACAATGTGCTACGCTGCGTAACAATGTGCAATTGTAGCGCTGTTTGATTGTTACGCGTCGGCTTTGTTCAGTCGATAAGTTATTACTCGTCACAAGTTTGGTGTTAGCGTTACCATACTAGCTTGCTTCACTATTTGTTGTACTGAGGGACGCAAATGATGGAATCTTGTGAAGAACTCAGCTGATTTTCTACGCGAGAAACAAACTATCTGCTGTTGTGCGGATTTGTTGCTGTAGCGACAGATTTGTGTTGCCTAGATGAAAATTTTTCTGCCAAGAGAAAGGTAATTTGTAATTTTAGGCGTGTTACTACAGCAACAGATTTCATGTTAGTGTAGTTGCCGGAATTTGTCACATTTTTCTGTCAATTTTTGGCTACCCCCTCAATGAGGCGATAAGACATGAAATCAACTATAACTACATTGATTGTCAAATGTTTGTGTTGCCACGTGTTTAGTGCCACACTGACATCACAGTTGGCTCTTCTTTCAAAACGATTGCGGAAATAAGAGCCTCGTCAGTATGTATAGTAGAAACAGTACCAACTCTGCTTGTTGCGTACTGTATACCACTTTTAGTTTTTTATAAACTTTATTTTCACAGATTCTTGCCATTTAATGTTAAACATGATGACCTTCTCCTTCCTAATAGTAATACTATGGGCTTTGAGATTTGCCCGAAAAGAAACAATTGAATTTTGTACATTTTCATTCGGGTTTAATTTAGAAAGCGTTTCATTTACATTTGTCCTTAATTAAGTATTTTGTCTGTAAATCCTTTCATTGGCTTAATTCGGACACGATCGTAAATGATTTTTGTGCCACAACAGAGCGATGTCTTCACTGCATCAAGTAGTACTAATTCGATCTACCCAACATACCAGTGCCACTGCCTAGTTAAACTTAATGATTTATTTGAATAGCTGTATTTAATTTTTATAGTTATACTGTTTAACTTTCAGACGAAATTTGAAGGTTATCGTTTCCATCTCCGAGTTTTAGTTTTAGTTTTACACCTCAAAATCAAATGATCAATATTCGAATTGCTACTTGAAGTGTTGTTACTTAAATTGTAAATTTTGACAACATGATATCCCATATCCGTCTAACAGGGCAACGTTTGACGAGATGATATCCTTCTAACGAAACGTTAGAGGAGAGCAGAAAACTG
>JH153569.1:195175-209958 GCA_000226015.1 Mnemiopsis leidyi | reverse complement strand
TAAATAAGTCAACTTGCGAAAAAATTTTCAAAACAGCTTGTGCCTGATTTTGTATCAGCTTGAACAGTGCGGCCCTTGATATCTGAGTTAAGAAGAGCTCAAGCCCCAATGTTCCAGTTGTCTGTATAAAATTTGGAAGGGTATAACTGCTATTCAACGGAAAAGTTTTATGGGATATTCTGTTTTCTGGTAGTTGTTAAACTAGAGCTAGCGCGTCTGAAATGTTGGAAATTTCTTTGAAATTCGTCGGGGTTTAAATGCGGAAGCGGGTGAAATCAACCTACAACAGTTAATGTGTGGTTTGTTATGTTGCTGTATGGTGCTCGGAAAGATAGTTGGTATTTAAGACTATTGTTTTAGCACGTGTTTTATTGACAGTTAACGGTTTAAACTATGATTATAAAGAGAATAAGGCATTCTCGGGGAGGGGTCACAAATTTTGACCAATAAGAAGCTCGAAAAAATGCTCTAGTCAAAATTTGTTACCCCTCCCAAAATACCTTTCTCTACACCCTATTCCAAATACCCACCAACCACGATACCTCCTCTACCTGTTATTAATGAAAGTAGTTAAGTTACTCTCAATTCCTCTACCTGAGGTTTGAGCGTCCTTGGTAAGTTATATATTTATTTATAGTATATCAACCTTTCAAGTAAACGTTATTCGTGCATAAAAATCGATCAAACATTTCAGAAATGTTAAAAAAATGCACAACTTATGATATAAGTATTTGTAGTCGGTTATGACATAACTACCTGGATTTAAACAGTGTGGTTCTTCTTGGTAACTAAAATATCTGTCAAATGTGCAGGTGACTTCACTGCTCCCTGAGTTTATAGCTCCAGAGTCAGAGCAGGTCACTTCCACCACAGTTCCGGGGTCTACAGGGAACTGTGTTGTCGTTTCCAGTTTACCTTCCCACTCTGTCTTCAGTCCCGTGCAATCTGGTCGGAAAATGATCATCATGATCAGATGATCATATTCAGATTATTATTAACAAGTCTAGCACTTAACACGTCGCTTATTTTAACGTAAAATATCATATCGTAGATCACAAGATTAAATGTGCTATCAATTACCTGTCTGTCCAGCTCTATAATAGTTTAACGCAGCGTCGAAGCGAAACATGATGTTTATTAGCTCTATGTCCTTGCTCCAGATTTCCCTCCAGACACTGTTATCACACGTGGTATCAGACAGGAGAACGTTGAGAACTTCCAAACCATTACAGTGTATTTTTACTCTAATCCCTACAGTTTTATCTACAGTGATTCTCCATATCTCTCCTATTTCTACTGGCAGGTTGGCGATAATGTTAGTGAAGGAGAAGCTGCACGAGCGGAGAGTAATTTGTGTGGTGGAGTAGATCTCTAATCCTCCTGCATACTTTTTCTCTGTTGTGTAGAGGTGCACATACCAAAAACCTCCGCTTCCTGGTGCACTATCGGTCTTTATCTCTAGAGGAGTGTTTTCTAGGTCTAGTGGTATTAATTCATCACGTTGTACTGCTGTCCAATCACCTAAGATAGTTTTAGTTAGTCTTGTGCTTATGCGTTTATCACGTGTAATTAGTTAGTGTGGTCATGTGTAATTAGTTAGTGTAGTTACTTAGTGTTGTCACTATTTCTAAGTGCTACTACGTTTCAAGTGTTATTGCTGGTTGAACCAATAAAGCTGGTCTCCATTTCCCAATTAGTCTCTGTACTGTTAAAATCAACAAAGCTGGGTATTGGAAAGTTCAGGTAATCGTGGAGTAGGCTAGACAACTTAACTATAAACTTACCTTGAATATCAGCGGCGAATCCTAATCCAAACAGAAGAACGAATATCAGCTGCAGACTTTCCTCTTTTCCAACACTCATCAAAGCTAAAACTCTAAAAGAGCAAACTGTCACAATTACAGCTCTGACACCAAATTGTCTTGGCTTATCGAGATATTTGGGAAAAAATGAACATCGATTTCGCTAAATTGGACGTATTTCTCGAATGAGCTATAACTTATCTAAAACACCCCTTATGAAAGTTTGCGTATTCTTTTATTAGCAATGGAAATTGGCCCGAACGTTTGCACTTTTTAGTTTCTCACAGTAGTTATGGAATTAAGTTCAGAAATATCCTAGTTTCTGTCTGATTAGGGTTTCTTAAAGCACAGCAAGTGAAAAGATTACCTCTGGGCAAGGTATCCTTTTCTAACTTTGCTCTTTTTGAAAGGGTTGAGTCCTCTCAGTGGGAGAGGAGGTCCACCCGAGCATCAAACTTTTAACGCCTAAACACGAAAAAATGCGATTGTAGGTAAATTTTTGTAGTTACATTTATGTTATGTTAGTTTTCCCATTATTTCAGAAATATGCCCAAGTTTACATTTCAAACTCACTGTGTGAAGAATATACTAAATACAGAAGCTAGCAACTGTAGCGAAGGGCAGTGGCGTGAGATCATGTGCACTGCATGTGTTTCTTGGGTAGCACAAGGCCAGGCTTAGCTTATCGTAAACAAGACCCTGTTTTTGAACAAATTTCACATGACTTTGAGATGAAGAAACCTCTCATAGTCCTTCGGATAATCATCCAATTAAAATGGAGACAAATCTCCGTCAAAAATTCCCTATTTTTAAAGATTTCTGTAAGATCTATGGGCTTTGCCAAATGAGCCTTATACAACTCGCTTAAATCTACTGCAAATAGTAAAGACTGAATAGATTCATCGATCAGCTGGCATTTATTGTTCGCAAGAAAAAGTGACGCATCCAAGGAGTATGTGACCAAACGCCAAGTTTTAACTTCCCTTATTAAAAGTAAATTTGAAGGCAGGCCAATAAGTTTATCTCAAGAGAAAAACGGGGGGCTGACATTTGGACGATCCTATTCAGGAGGGCTGCCTGCTGGCCAAGCAATCACGTGCTGAATGAATTGTCAGAATAGGCGTTTGAGTAGGGCACGTTTTCCTGCATAGGAGCGAATTAAGATTTTAAAACCATTCTATTTGTGAGCATGCTATTGGTGACAAAATTCAGCAGAACATTTAATCTGTTCAAAAATTCTGTAATGTCGGGGCCTCTGCCTGTCAATGAATTCTGCCAACTGCTAAATGATTGTAAATTGGTAGTTGAGTAGGCTTGCTACGAGGGAAAATTCCGTTTTTATTTGTGAAAGTGCCAGCTCTAATAAAAATCAGCAGATGTTTCTTGTATCTTCAATTTTGGGAGGTGGTAAGCATATGCCAAAAGTTCAACAGAAAATGTGTTAAATCGTAATCTAGTGGCATTACGAGCTTTTGTGACTTCATGCCGCCGATGATTTTGACCACGACGCCGCAGTTATAAGAGAAAGGTTGTGTATCTAAATTCTAAGCATGACTCGGATTTCGATACGATGATAAAAAATGTTATTGTATATATCAAATTAAAAAATGATAGTGTATATACCAAAACAAATGCATAACTTTAACAGTTTAAGCATAGCCTCACGTTGCGGCCTATTTTTAAACGTCTCGCTACTTAAGCAATGAAGTGGAAGTTGTCCTCGGCGGAAGTTGTCCGCCTCGAAATCATTTGAACGCCAAATTCATTTCGTGGAGCCCAAAAAGTTCGCCGCGGACACTGTCAGACTGCGGACTCCGCCCTACTGCGGAGTGCGAACACTTTCGGACGTGATCAGATAATGATTCTACCCCGGACTCGATCAGGTCCGCCAAATTCGCGGTGAACGTTTTGGGTCTGCCAATAATAATTTGCGGACTCCGCCGCGGAACGAGGCAGACACTGGCGGATCCACAGCGAAAAAGGTCCGCGAGTAAAACCGCCGAGTTTTTCGGTTCACTCAGCTCACCTCACTTTACATCTCTGATACACGTTTACCTTGCAGCTCGGCTGGAGCAGCAGTGTAAAGCTGCTTATCTGGAGGCACAGAGTCTTCTAGACAACGAGAGACTTGCTAAGGAGCAACTAGAGATCGTATTGAGTGAGAGAACTAACGCTTTCAACGAGCAGCAGCGCAAGTAAGTCACTTTGGAAAGTTCAGGTTACGTAACAAGGGGTAACCTTGGTAACAACTAACCAGGTAACCAGGGTAACAAAGGAACTGTTCCACATTTCCCCACTCTCGTAATTTTTGACATTGCTCATAATTCTTCGCCATTGACTTATCCTGGTCTCTGTCATGCGACATACCGAGTGCTGCGTGGCGACACAGACTGAGGTTCCCAAGCAATGCGACTAATGTCCGAAACTAATGTCCGAAACTAATGTCCGAAACTAATGTCCGGAACAAGTTCGTGTACGTGACACCACTACTCCAGGTTGGAGACCGAGAAGACGGAATTACAAGGGACGGTACAACAACTACAGAACGCAGTAGACACGCTTACCAGGGAACTGGCCGCTACAGACACTGAACTCAACAAGACTAAAGCTTCTCTCTCGGATCTGGTAGGTCTTTTTGTCTGTTCCTGGTCATTCTGAACTCCAACACATTTTTCTGTTCCTGGTCAATCTGAACTCCAATGCATTTGTCTGTTCCTGGTCATTCTGAACTCCAACAAATTTGTCTGTTCCTGGTCATTCTGAACTCCAACACATTTGTCTGTTCCTGGTCATTCTGAACTCCAACATATTTGTCTGTTTCTGGTCATTCTGAACTCCAACTCTGTAGATTTTATCACCGGATAAGTGGGCACTGATGAAGTGATGAGCCAATGTTTAAAATTAGGCAACACTCAAAAGTGTTAATAGATCAGGCTGTTTCGGAAATAGTAGATGGGAAACGACTTGCCAAATGAACACTTTCATGCTACGATGTGCTATTTTGTGATGTATGTATCATACATTGGGCATGTCAAGTTTTAAAGGTGTTGCGAGCCTTGTCATTACCAGCATTAATCGATTTCTAATGGACTTTCTAGTTGAGGGAGCCGTTAGTCTCCGCTTTCAAGCTCCCTTATCGTTCCCAGTATCTTGTATTTCGCGTACAACCGTTGTTGGTCATCTTCAACTTCAAATATCAGGAAATTCCCCCAATCCCGCTCACATTCACCTCGTAATGTTCCACCACCAGGATCACGAAAAGGGAATAACAGACGCTCACCTGTCACGAGAATCTGAGAAAGCGAAGAACCTGAAAAACGAGGCTGAATCGTATAGTTCCACTCTTAAAGACATCATCAACACGGTATCCCGTGCTCAAGCTGCAATGGGACTGGACTGTACACTAGACCCCTCTCTGAGAGAGATCCCCAGACCAGGATCACCAAAACGTTCTGCTTCACCTACCCGCGATGTAGCTCGTACTGGTGAGTACAAACAAGGGGAGGGGGGAAGCTAAAAATACTCAATAGGGACCCTAAAATTAGCTTAAGTGGGCGATACCGTACTGAAGTATGTACAATTTTCAAAGGTTCGTTTTTGATAAGTTTTTGATTTATTTTCTAGTGTTTGGGCTCTAACTAAGATCCTTCGCTCACCTATCATAGCTAAAAATTTGTCATATCACTCCACATTTTACCCTACATTCCATAACTAACATACCACCAGGAGCCACTAACGATGTCGTTAACTCTGTCCTCTCCTCTGTTCCCTCCCAACATCTCTGTGAATGGGCATCCAGCTCTGTCCGGTTAGTGAGCAAGTTTGTTAAAGAATAAGTACTGGAATAGTTTGTAAATATAACCTTACGTTTTGTTGACTTTTTAAGTTGAGTAAGTTTGTTAAAGATTAAGTACTGGAATAGTTTGTAAATATAACCTTTCGTTTTGTTAACTTTTTAAGTTGAGGAAGTTTGTTAAAGATTAAGAACTCGAATAGTTTGTAAATATAACCTCATGTTTTGTTAACTTTTTAAGTAGATATTGCTTGAAACACGAGTTGTGAGAACGAATTTCGTATTTCGAGAGTCCACAGTTTTGTTCAGACTGCATCATTAAATAATGCGTGTTCACAGCCCTGTAAATTCCTCCCCACCAGAGCAACTATCTGTGGATTTGAAGGCCGGATAGAGGAGCTGATGGCGAACGTGGAAGCAGGTATCGACTCTCTAGAGGACAGCAACAAGGAGTGTGGTAAAGTTAGGAGTGAAAATACTGGACTTACCAAGGTCTGCGAGGCTCTCAAGTCTGAACTGGCGGATATCAAAGGTATGGACTGCTGATAAAAGATCCTACAGTTTGCTTACTTGGGATCAGAAATTTCAAAGCAAATTTTTGTACAACATTTATTGTCTTCAAAAAAGATCTTAAACATCAACATCGTACAATCATAACACTGATTATCGTACTTATTATCGTTAATTTTAACACTCTTATTTTCGTCCCAGAATCTCTAGAAGAGAGGTCTGGACAGTACAAAAAAGCTATGGACGAAGTGTCTGCTCTAAACGTCGCTAAATCAGGTCAGATGTTACCAATGATTACATTTGTAACAATGAAAGTATCGTAGGTACGATCTTAAGTCTCAGCACGTCAGAACGTCAGGATCCGAAAAAAATCAGACTTTTTCACAAGTCTAAAATTCCGCTTGCCTCGAAATCATGAATTCATAAATCAATTCATAAAAATACCTTTCGAGTCCACCAAAGGAATGCTGCCTTCTATACAAATAAAAATGAATGCAAATAACAATTCTGACACAGGGCTGGAGAAGAAGAACAAGGATCTAGGTGAAGACTTATCCAGTTCCCGAGGAGAAGCTTCAAACCTGTCCGCTCTAAACGCTGAACTTAACGTGCAGGTAGGGATCCTGAGGAGTGTTGTTTATAGTCCTGATTGTTTACTGTGCTGAGCTCAGAGCTGTCTTTGGAGATTCTGTTTTTCACAATTTTGAACTTTATCTTTTATCTATTTATAGGTCTTAGGCCTTTTTGGTGTATTACATCTTATATATATTGGTGTATTACGTTTTTTTGGATTTTTACTTATCCGCAATCCGTAACCTTTAGGTAGCAGGACTTCAGTCGGAAAAAGAGCGTCTTCTGGCAGAGAAGAGCAAGAGGAAGGAACAACTTGCACATCTGACTGAAGTGAGTGGTGTGACGTCACGTGACTATGTGATGTAGCACGTGACCATGTGATGACGTCACGTGACTGTGCGATGACGTCACGTAAATTTGAAGAATACATTACGGCTGCTAAAAAAGCTGTACTTTAGGTACTTTAGGTTGTCTCCAGATGGCATATCTTGGAGTTATGCCGAACAAGAATTTCACCATGCAATATTTCTAGAATGACAGTTTAGTAAAAAGTAGCGAATCCCAACCCAAGATAATGTACACTAGTCGAGATAGAGGAATTAGGCGCAAACACTCAACATTGTACTAAAACTAATTCTATACGACTAGTGACTGGGGTAATCATTGGGCCATTACATCCAAATAGAAGTCCAGCCATGCAGTTCGAGAGATAATTAGCTGGCACACAGCCAATTAGCGACCCCCCTGTATGCCACGTGGCAAGAAGTAAACCAAAGCGGTACGAGAGAGAGGAGTATTTAATAGACATCCGGGTTGAGCCCTCCTGCACGCTTGTCCGACCCCCTTCCTCCCTTTGTAACCCCCTCCTGCCACCGTACTCCTTTCTAATTTCTCATTCGGGATCTGCTTACCTTGTTGCACTGCTTCCCGAGTTTTAGCGGGACATTTGAAACTTGATACCATGGCAACGGAGAATGATCTTGATCATGATGTAGTTGCAAGTCGTTTTGCTGCATTGTAATTTCTGCTTTGTTACACAGTTATCCTCTCCCTTCTTATTGGTACTGAAACTTTCACTCTAGGTGTACATGCCTGTTTGGAGAGATGGATCTGGCTCATCCTACCTGACTTCTACACTCTTCTTTCCCTCCATTCCTTTCTTTCAGCATATTTGAGTGTTTGTCATCATTTTCTTTCCGACATTCTACAAGCTAACGAAGTGATAATCCCGTCAATTTTGGGAGAATAAGAGGATCACCACTGCCTACTACCTTCTGATCGCCCAAACAAAGCGTAATCTCTACTCTGCCAGAAAGTACTAGAAATAGTTACGTTACCTCTACCTAGCGAGTACTAATATGATACGTGGAGCTAGACCTGCCCACAACTTAGTCAAAGTGCACGGCTACCTCCAGATCGACGAGAACTCTGAGAACCAGTCACCCGGTGGCAAATCTACTCTACCCAACTTGAGCTATGTTGTGTTGGACTCAAGTCCAAGAGGGGAGGGTGAGAAGCGGGGAAAACAGGGGAATGTTGAACATGTAGGAGGTAAAAATGTTGAATATGTTGGTGGTAAGAACCGTCAGAATGTCAGGAATGTTGATCATAGGTCACCTGATCAGAGGAAAGGTCAGCACCACCATCACAGACACAAAGGTCATGTCAGAAGAGAAGATCATGGTGCCGAGCATCATGTAACCATCAGAGACAACGCCGATCATTTTAACGTAACCTCCAGTTCGCACGAAAATCTAAGTGATCTGAACCTGTCAAATGAGTCTAATCAGTCTGCTATTATCGACGTTACTGAGGACTTGTATCATACACCTCGGGGAGCAAATGAGAAAAACAAACCTGTGAGTTACTATCGGCGACTAACGAGTGGAAAGAGTTGAAATTTTCATTATTGTGTGAGCATAAAGATCTGGTCACGACTGACCTGCCGACCTAGCGTTTATGCTCTGATCATGAACATGATCCTTTCATGCTTGATTTATTCCCTGTCTTGCATCTGATGCTTCAATCGCTTACGTCATATTTCAGAGCCAAATTCAAAAACTTATGGAAAGATTTCAAAAATCAGTTATTCTCCCTATTTTGTTAATTTCTTGAAAGCTAAAACCTTTCCCCAACTCAGAAACCAGCTTACTTTCCCCAACTCAGAAACCCAGCTAACCTTCCCCAACTCAGAAACTGAGCTAATCAACCCGGCTAGAAACCCAGCTGTAAACCCAGCTGTAAACCCAGCTAACCTCCTCCCACCCCAACTAACCTCCTCCCACCCCAGCTCACCTCCCACCCCAGCTAACTACCTCCCACCCCAGCTAACCTCCTCCCACCCCAGCTAACCTCCTCCCACCCCCAGCTAACCACCTCCAACCCCAGCTAACCACCTCCCAACCCAGCTAACCTCCTCCAACCCCAGCTAACCTCCTCTCACCTACAGCGGTGTGACGCACTACAACGCGAGCACGCCGCCCTCAGCAAGGAGGAGCAGATCCTGCGCGGCAAACTCAGCCGGTCGGAGACAGACGTAGCGAGGCTGAGTGAGCTGAAACAGGAGATGGGAGACAGGGTCCATCAGCTGGAGAAGGTCAAGGGAGATCAGACTGATGTTATCGGCAGGTGTGTGGTGGTGGGAGTGTCTCGTTTTGTCGGGTATTGGGTGTCGTTGGTAAAGTGTGCATTATGTTAAGTAAACACTAAACATGATAAAAAATATTATCTGTTCGTAAATCTCCAGATTCAGTAGAACTTGTTTACTCAAGTTGTGTTAGTTGCCTAGTTGGTAATATTTTTATTGATATGATGGAAAAAGTACAAGTATCGAAGAGACTTATCATCAGACTGTCATGCAACTTCTTTATTTTAAGATTGAGACTTGAGAAACAGTCACTCGAAGACAAAGTGTCTCACCTAGAGACCAGTCTCGGTCAACTGGAGACAGAGAAGGCTGACATGAAGAATGCTCTCAAAACTGCAGGTTGGTTTGACATCCACCCACAAACCCTCTAGTTATCTCAGGGCTTTTTTCATATCTAGTTCCGATTTTATCTATAACTCCAGATTGCTCATTTGTAATATTATCGCTATAAAATTTGCTCTCAGGAATTGAGCGCGTCAAGTTGAGTCAACTCAAGGACGAAGCCGAAGTTGAAAACTCCAATCTCAAAAACGAGGTAAAAAATCTGGCGATAATTTATCATATTCTTAACTTTCTAATGTCAAAGAATTTTCATCTAGAAGAAGATTATTTAGTCAGGAAAATGTTTTATATTCGTGCGACATGTTGCGCAGTGATTAACTGAAAAACTCTCCCTGACAATCAATTCACCGTGCCTTCTTCTTATATAACGACCATAACAAAACCATTCAGCTGGGAGCAGCGACACACAAGCTGGAACTTCTGGAACAGGAAAAGAACCGACTACTCCAAGTAAATAACGAACTGGAAATAACTAAAGCTAACCTTGAGGAGTGTGTCAGAAACATCGACCGAGAGAAGGGTTTGTTAATCGATATTTTTATAACATAAATGGAATTTTGACGACTACAGTTTCTCAGCTTAGTCATGGTTTAAATACACATTTCATGTAACCTCGTCGATCTGTCGGTTTTCTATAAATTTACCGACCTCATAGTACTCGTCTGATGGTTGTACTTCTACGTCTAAAACAACGTCAGACAAATCTTGATCTTACAATTGTTTTACAGGCGATTTGAACGAGTCTTATACCCTACTCGGAATGGAGAAGGAAGACTTGTTGGATACTCTGGAGACTTCTACAAGAGAGCGTGAGAAACTGGGACAGGTAACTAACTGTTTACGTTATTTGGTGTGACAGTGACAAGTGACAAGTAGTATGAATAAGACATCTAGAGAAACTCCGCTGCTCAGAATGATTTCGACCCTAATTTTGGCAAGATCTTGAAAATTTTCAACCTTAAACTTTTATCAGACGATAGTGCGAATGGCGAAGGCCCGTGAGGACCTGGTCAAAGAG
Organism: Mnemiopsis leidyi; assembly: GCA_000226015.1. Classification (NCBI taxonomy): domain Eukaryota; kingdom Metazoa; phylum Ctenophora; class Tentaculata; order Lobata; family Bolinopsidae; genus Mnemiopsis; species Mnemiopsis leidyi. Next base: position 199,273 of record JH153569.1, on the reverse strand, counting down.
AAGCACCAACTCAAGGAAGAACTGGGTATGGTGGAGATGAGACTTGACGGAGCTACTGAGCAGAACAAGGCTTTAGCTGAGAGCAAGGCGAACTTGGAGAAGTCTCTTCACAGGTACAGGTTTTAGCATACTGCTAGACTGTGTGAGATATAAATATATATATAATTATATAAAATATAAATACTGCTAGACTGTGTGAGATATAAATGTTTTGGGCTTTAATTTGGGAAAATTGATTTCATCATGTTCAATTGTGTTCACCAAGATTTCATATTTCATATTCAAAACGTACTTTTAAGTCCTTAACAGTACAGCTAAATATATGTATTAATTTGTCCATCATTTGCATTGTTTCAACAACCAAAGATAAGTTCACTTCATAAAACAAATCCTTGTGTTTGACTTGCTCCCTCTCATCAGTACCGAACAGAACTTAGCTCGGGTAGAGCTGCACAAGGAGAGTCTAGAAAGAGAAGCTGAGGAGCTGGCTCAGATAAAGGAAGATCTAACAGTCGAGCTGGCAGCTGTCCAAAAAGAGAAGGAGATTCAGGTAATGGAAGTTTATCTAAGATAATCTTTGAAAAGTTATATTAAATATTGACTGTTACGAAACTGAACACATAAACTTTTAAGAATTTTGAACATGTATTTTCAAATCCAACTTTCCCTAAATCATCTCATTTCGAAATTCAAATTTAAAGACATGTCACACATTTGTGAACTGTAAAAAGCAAACAAGTAAAGCTAGCAACCTTCCTGCTCAGGGCGCTACTCTGAGTAAAGACATTGAACAACTCAAAGTTAGACTATTGCAAACAACCAACGACAAGAACAACCAGATAGATAAACTGAACAAGCAGATGCAGGACAGTCTTAGACAGGCAGAGGTAAGGAAGTGTTATTTCGAGACTTGTAATTTATTTTCTTATTCTTCTTGACTGTTTCACGTCTCATATCTCTTAATGATTCTTCATTTTAATGATTCTGCATTTACAGTTAAGAGAATGGCTCCGATAAACTTACAATCCAATTTTTCCTACTACTACATCACTTCCATGCACCCAGGAAGACAAAGAAGACGCCCTGTACGAACTGAAGCGAGCTAAAGACCAGGAGTTAGAGATGGTGTTAGCAGACAAACAGAGTATGATGATGCGGGGTGAGAGAGAGAGGGAAGAGTTGCAGAACGAGCTGGATAAAACTAGGACTAACCTCAGGTATATATAGCTTGTGTTGAAGTTTTCGTGAGGTAAAGCTTGTGTTGAGATTTCGTGAGGTATAGCTTGTGTTGAGACTTGAGGTTTTCGGGAGGTATAGCTTGTGTTGAGGTTTCGTGTTGAGGTTGGAAGAGTTTTTCGATATAGAAGAAGCTTAGCTGCTGCGTATCGTAGTACAGAGGACATTTACTCAATTTAATTGCATGATATTATGATGAACCATTGCGTCAAAGTACACTTCATTCTAGATTTTAAATAGGAATAGTGACCTGATTTTCTAACCACATTTCTTCAGCGAGTCAGTAAACAAGCTGATGAAGGAGAAACACGAAGCGATCCAGGATCTAGACGAACAGAGGGCAGCAGTGACTGAGAAGCTCCACAAGCTAGAACGTCAGCACGATCACACCTTGTCGGAGTATGAGCGAGCTAGAGAGAGCTTCTCTATGAGGTCCCAGCAGAACAAGGAGGAGATTGCTGCCCTCCAGGTGAGTCTAGAGAATGTGAGAAAAATAGGGGCTATCATGTTGTGTTTTACTCCTAATAGTCGGAATTAAGATTAAGTAGGATCGGGACTATGTAGAATCACGTTAAATCTGGGATAAAAGTTAGATTCCATTGTAAATACTGAACTTACTCCTTTATCTGACTGAGCTACAATTCAGAGCAAACTAGAGAAGACAGGAGACGAACTGTCTCAAACTGAACACTCTCTCCGAGCTCTGACGACCAAACACAATGATACAGTCCTCCGGTCTACTAAAGACATAGAGGATCTCAGAGAGAAGTGTGCAGAGCAGGAGGAGGACAACGCTGCTCTGTCTCAGGTGGGTGCTGTCACGTGATAGAAGATAGTAGTAACGTGATCTTAAATTTGTCTTATTGGAGGTCACCTGGCTTTGATGTTATATCTTATTGGAAAATCGACTGTAACGTGATCACATGATTTGTGGTTGATACTCATCATTTTTTTGTAATTCACGCAAAAATATTTACTCGCACTGAAAAGCTTTCCATTTCAGGAGATTCAGACACTCCGACTGAAATTAGCAGAAGCTGAAGGATGTCTGGAAGTAGTCAGATCACACCTCCAAGACGTCGAAGCAATGAAGAAGGAACTGGAGGAGGAACGCAGCAAGACTCTCACCGAACTCGGACAGATCGAACAGAAAGCGAGACGAGACGAGATAGAGAAGGAGAGCTTCCAGCGAGACGCCCAGGAGCTCAGAAAGAGGCTTGCTAAGACAGAGGAAGCTAGAGAAGCTATCAAAGCAGAGGCGACAAGTCTGAGAGGAAGAATGGACGAGGCGGAGGAGGAGAGGAAGAATATCTGGAAGGAAGCTTTGGAGCTGAGAGCTGCGATACGTCACACAGAGAAAGCCAGGGCGGATGCTAACAAGGAGCTGGACGAGCTGAACCACAAAGCTCACATCCTGGAGGAACAGAAACAGGAAGCAAAACAGGAGCTGGAGAAGTTTAAAGCACAGCTGTACAAGCAGGAGAAGATGGCTCAGGAGGACAACAGGGTGATGGACCAGCTGAAGACGAAACTGCACGACGTGGACCAGGAACGAGCCAGGTCTCAGAACGAGCTGAATAACCTGAGGAAGCAGATAAAGGTGGTGGAGGGACAGAAGAGAGACACTGAGGATAAACTGCGGGGTGCTGTGGAGAAGCTCCAGAGAGAGGAGAGACAGGCGGATAAGAGAGCTCGAGCTCTGGAACAGATGTTAGAGGAGGCTGGCAGGGAGAAGGGTGAAGCTGAGGTGAGGTTGTCCGGAGCTGAGGGTCGGATGAACGGCCTGGAGAACCAGCTAACCAGAACTGAAGGACAAAGAAAAGAGCTGCAGCTCAGACTTGCTAATCTTGTGTCCGTCCTGCAAGCAACTCTAGGTCTCCGTGATCTGACTCAACCTTCCTTCATTGTCGCTGACGAGGACGACATAGGTCCACCCAGCAGATCCTCTTCTCCTATCAGACGTCCTCTGTCTCCCAGCAGACTGAGCAGGTCTGCCTCACCTACCCGACTACTCGGTATGGCTGGGGAGGCGCAAGTAGAAGCTGAGACGGTCAGACACGCAGTCCTCCAACTTAGATCAAACCTAGCTAATGCTGAGGGAGAGAGGGATGAAGCTCTGGCTACAGTTGACAGTCTCCAGAGAGCAATGAAGGAGATTGACGAGGATAAGAAGAGAGGAGACCTGAAGATAAATAGTCTGCGGGATCAGATCGCCAGTATGGAGAGTGGAATCAGGGGAGCAGACGGAAGGTTGGTTACTGCTCAGCAGGCTCTGGCTCAACAGGAGGAGAGGTTCAGGTGCGTAATTGATAAGTATATCAAAGTCTAAAAATAACTAAAATGTAAATCTTGTTTATGTCCCGTATTCAGTGCATTGTACGATACTGATAACCAGCATTTTGAAATTTCAAACTCAGTTACAAACGAATATACACATCGATGATTTAGCTTAAGATGATGTTAATCATGTTAAGATGATGTTGATACTCATACGGTTATCACATCATCAGTGATCACTTCCTTCCTATTCATCAATTTGCAAGTTAGGCCCCGCAAGGTCTAACTGTTTGTTTGTTCAGATGTAGTGAGAAGGAGAAGACACTGTTGTCGGAGAAGTTGAACAACGCTACAAAACAGTTGGCTGGAATCCAAGAAGAGAGGAGGGAGCTGCAGGAAGCTAGCCACAAGTTAAATCTCTCTGTGAAGGGATGCGAGCGGGAAAAGAAGGAACTGCAGGATAGGTCAGTCAGTCAGTCAGTCAGTCAGTCAGTCAGTCAGTCAGTCAGTCAGTCAGTCAGTCAGTCAGTCAGTCAGTCAGTCAGTCAGTCAGTCAGTCAGTCAGTCAGTCAGTCAGTCAGTCAG